>VMOF01000320.1:49532679-49605425 GCA_011764245.1 Trialeurodes vaporariorum
TGGAATCGTCGCGAGTTCGTGTTTCCACTAATAATGTAAGTTTTATAAAATTTCCCCCCCCTTCAGGGGTGAAAGTGTAGTTTAATGGAGTGAGTTGGGGGTGGCCCGGGCCACTACAATTAACCGAAACCTTCTTGTTTGTGTCTTTCTTTCCTAAAATCTAAATCCTTCGGGGCAGGCACTGAGCCGTCCCATGGGCCGGCTCGATGCCTGCCCAGAATTAGTTAGCAAATGTCTCGTAACTCTACATCGAAAACTACTGGACCAAATAAATTGAAAAAAAAAAGTCAGATAGGGAATAAACCCCCAATTTTTTCATTTTTGATATTTCAAAGACCCGACAGCCTTTTGGGGCCCTTTTGGGGGGGGGGGGGGGGGGTTCAAACCATTCTTCAAGTTTTCTCGAAAAATCTCCAATAATGATAAAAACTTTATTTTATACTAGCAGGCTGCCCGGCTTCGTTCGGCTCCAACCGCATAGAGGTGGATCTGTCAACCTTATGCCACAGCCCTTTATTTTGTTGAAGAAGGTATCTTTTTTTTTAAACAATGACAATCAATAAAATTTTCAGGGACCAAATAATGTTCGGTCCCGAGCGTAACTTACGTAAGCTCTCTGTTTGGTCAAAACCGCACGCAAGATGCACGCAATTCAATGCTCGGGACCGAACATTATGTGGTCCCTGAACGTTTAGAGTCGAATGTTTTCCGCAACTTTAAAGAAGAATCTGTTTAGTGAGTCAACACCAACCAAGTTAGCGATCTATGATAACTTCCGAGACATTTAAACGCTTTTTTTTTGTAGGAATCGTAGTATCATCTTAAGGCGTAGGCGTGAATATTTCATTGTGATTGGTCGTTAGGTTACAGTCTCCATAAGAGCTAATGTGACATTGGTTCATACCCCGCGGGGGGAAAGTCCCGTCAGCCCATGCTATGACTGGCTCCATTTTCCCCCCCGTGCAAAGAGATAGCAGAGGCGTTCAAAACAGACATTTTAAGTTCTCTGTGGACACCGAGTACGGGTCATCCTGTCGAACGATGCGCGCGCGCATTAGAACTCAAAAGCAACACAACTGACTACCACACTCACAATCAGTCGCACAAAAAGCTTTTTCAGTCACGCTGCACAAAAACTGCATTTATTCTTCTGTGTCCCGCTTAGCGTCTCGCTGGGCAACAGCTCAAATTTTGCTGCATGTGATTTTAGTTGAAGGAGGGGTATGAGCGCCCCCAGGATTTCAGTAGGGGGGGCATGCTGTCATTTCATATGGAGGGTCTGGGGGGCCCCCCCGGCTGATGGGGGGTCCAGGAGTCCTCCTCCAAAAAATTTTTGAAAATTTGGGCTTCGAGAAAAATGAGTTTTCCCCGCGACTGTGCTGAAAAAATTATAGAAATATCTTAATCTCCAATCATGCTGATAGAAAGACGGAGTCTTCAGGAAATCTGGATATCAGAGAAAGATAGAGCGAAATTAACAATTGCGGATATTTCTGTCGGGAAAGATGTGTTCCTCCAAGGAAAACGATATTATGAAAAATCATGACATTGATAAACTTTTTTTAAACTCATTTCCTTTCCTTTTTTTTTTTCTCTCTTCCTCATTTTTTCCTTGCCTTTCCTCTTTTTGTTCTTGCTATAGGGGGAAAGGGGGGGGGGGGCTCCGGCCCCTCGGGGTGTGCCCATGAGGAGGGGGAGGAAATGGAGAGAGAGTTCAAGCCGACAGGAGTGAGAGAGAAGATAGAGAAAAAGTTAAAGTGATAGAAAAATAGAAGAAGGTCATGGATTGAGAGTGGTTGAAGAGATATAAAGATGGAAAGGGGGGGGGGGGTGCAGAGGAGTTTTCCCAAACGCGTGGGCGAAATTTGAAAACCGATGATCACGAGGGTGGAAAAAGGGGTTTGAGGGTGGTGGAGAGTTGAGGGTGGGGGAGAGTTGAGGGTGGGGGGAGATTTGAGGGTAGAGGGAGGGTTAAAGAGGAAAAGAGAAGGGCCTATTCCAATTTGTAGTCTTAAATTTTGATTTACCAATTAAAATTGCACCCAAGTCTAATTTTTGTTTATGCTAACCACGGACTGTTGGTTTTTTCTGGGCTGAATGTATCTCTAATGCTCTACTCTAAGCATCTGAATGCATCATGGGGGATTAATCATGAGAACTTTGAAGGAGTCCATTGAGAGGACAACAATGAGATTCAGCATCTCTTTGGAATAGTTAGGTAAACTATATCAGAGAAGAAAACGACCCTCACCTCCGAAAAAAGGGCTCCTAAAACACATGAAAGAAGGGAGGGGCGTCAATTAATAGAGCCGCGTATCGAATTGCTTGGACTGAGTTGGACCATATCGGTTGTTAGTGTCAGTTGTATCCAAAGACATTACAGGGGAAAACTAACCTCTCTGCTATCTCATATCATGGGAGAAAAGTGAAGCCGGTCAGCGGTCATGGCACGGGCTGATGGGCACGACATTTCCCCCGGTTAGTTGCAAATCACGTATGTTGCACAGTATGGAATATACATTTTAATCAAAAATTGGGACCAATTTAAGGAGCGTCGGTTCTTGAAAAATCGAAGTTAACGATCGGTCGGTTATTGTTTACTTTAGCGTCCATAACCTCTTTGCCGTACTTTCTATCGTAATATCTCGCGGATACATTCACCGAAAATTTCGTTTACGTTCGTCGCAATTTTAACTTTGACATGAACTGAATATCATATCTTAGTACTTTTAAAACTTAAAGTAATTAGCATTCTTTTGAACCAGTTTTACGTCTCGGCTCCATAAGCCGCAATATTATTTAGGTTCATACCCCCGAGCGGGGAAGCCCAGCCCATGAAAGTAAGCGGCTTCAATTCTCGCCGCTAGGGGCCAGTCTTCTTCTACTGGGTGTGTACAAAAAAAAGGGGCCAGGCTGCATACGTCAGAAATATCAGGAAAAAAATTAGGGGCTGAAAATTGGCAACCGTGTACATTTTTGTTGAATTGTGTATTTTTATTTGGAAACTACTTGCTTTGTAGAGTATTTAAATTCGTAGTTTTTTTACTCGGACCTGTTTTGGAGGAGTTATGATTTTTTGAAAATTGGCCGTAAGCGTTTTTTAGGTTCGATATTTCGGAGACAAAAATCGATAATGACTTAAGGAATTTTGCGCTCTTCCCAAATCTGCAATAAAAAAATATATTACAGCCCAATTTATGGGGTTGGCGCCCCCGTTGCCCCCCCCCGGAAGACGCCGAATATAAAAAAACCCCCCTAAAAATGTCCCTCTTTAAAAAAGCAAACACGTTTGAGCTTTTTTCAAAGTACGAAGACGTTCGCGAGTTGTTCGACTTTTACGCCTTAACGACATATTGTGTACGGCTGTTATGAACGTAGAGCCAGGTTTTCTCATCATAAGATACCTCTTTCTCACCCCTCCCGCTAGATCTTCCATGTATTTTGACCCGCTGATTTCAAATTCGGCCTTGGTTTCTACTCAAAACTCATACTTTTTCCAGAACATCGAATTTTTTTCTAAGAAGGCGTAATTTCGAATTTACATAAAAAATAGGATAGTTTCATGAAAACTGATAGCATTTTTTAAATCAGCATCTTAAAATACATGAGATACGATGGTGAGGTGAAATGGTAGGCGTAGAATTATTCTAAAACACTAAAAATGAGTAAAAATTTAAAACTGATGGATGGTGAATGTCGCGGACACATTATGTCGTTTTAGATGCTTACTTGAGTTATTTAGCCTGGATTCTCTTTTGTTCACCCTGTATAATGTCTTTGGTCGACTTTCGTTTGTGGCCCGCGATACAATATCCAACATAACGAAGATTCGGAGCGTAGACAAATAGTGCCCGAAAATCAAATCGTCTCTCACATAGTCCACGTAGAAATACCAGAGGATCAGACAACACGGCGACGGTTGCCATTCTTCTCCGGGAACCTCACCAAAAAAACAATATTCATCGACACAGGGGGCAGATCCGACACGACCCGGCAACACGGTTTCATCCGAGGCGAACTCGTCGTAGCGTTGCCACGGGCGACGATTAACGTTACCCCGAGACTCGATCTCTCCACAGTCATTCCGGGGTCCTCACCGGACCGTTTCGCGCCCCTCCCGACCGGAGGTCCATCCTCCCGATAGAGACCCCCACCCTAAGTGTGGGCCTACCCGCCGCGCGATCACACGCGCAACCCCGGGCCCGCGGGCCCAACCCTGCGGTCAAAAAATTGGGAAAAAACCGCAAACCAAAAAACGCCCCCCCCGGGGTTTCCCCCGGGGCGATTCCTAAAAAACAAAAAGATGACCCACCCATTTCAGATCCTCGGCGATCACGCGGAAGGGGCGGCGAGGTCCTAGGACGCTAGGCCTCGCCCCTGACCCTGTCCACAAAATTTTAGGTCCGAAGCCACTTTTCCGGTCCCCCCTCCCTCCCCGGGCGCCAGAACGGACCGAGAGCCCACTCAGAAAACGCGGGACGACGGGGCGGATCGAAGGGACCGAGTGCGGAACCGACAGACCGAACGGGGCGGCGACCAGCGCGGAAAAAGGGTTTTCCCGGGAAAACCGCCCCTCCCGAGAACGGGGGGGCCGCAAGAGGGTCGGTCTCGGGGGCAGAGGGAGCGCGACGGAGCGGCGGACACGGGGGTTGGGGCGAAGGACCGCGGAACCCAACGGATAGCGGGAACGGGGCCGAAGAACGGGAGCCCCGGGGGGACCGAACGACAACTTTATTATATAGATTCTTCAAGTAGAGGCAATTGCCGAATTTTTTCTCCCATAAGTTTTTTCCCAAAAACCCCCAATTTTTTGAGTTATGAGAGCTTTTTCAAAATTTTTTTAAAAAAGGCCTTTGTGAAAAAAGTGTCACGAGAAAAAATTTCCGAAGTTGCCAGAGTGGGCAAACCATCCCATCTCCGTAAACCGTTGCCCCCAGATGATACCATTGAATCAACTAATAAAGCCCAAAGAGGGAAAATGTTTCCCTCTTTTTAGCATGAGTAGTCAGAGGAAACTCAAAAGTAAATGCAATCCACGCTCCGCCACTGAAAGTGTGTAGCAGTTTATTTTCATCCTTAGATTTTAAATTTTCCCCACATTTTAATGAACCAAAAAAACAAAATTTGAGGTGTTTGAGCCCGATCCAGTGAGTGAGAGAAAGAGCTAGCAACCATTGGATTCTTTTAATTGCTTTTTTTTATATTTATTCAATTGAATTCCAGCATAACCTTTATCTGGTTTGAAAAGAGCTGGCTTTATCTTTAAAATCACCGAAGACTAGCTTGGTGGCAAAGCCTAGCTTTATATTTGCCTTAATGGTGGTTTTACCTCCTTTAGGAAAGTTTAGGTCATGGGGTCCCGGGTCACACGCGGAAGAGATAACACTAATTATAAGTCAAATTGACTTACTGTCCCGGTAGGAGCAATACAAACTTTTGAGTGTGTCACATTTTCCCTTTTCTTATTAAAATTGTAAATTTGATTGGATTTGGATTGGGAAAATGCAACTTTCCTGGACGAAACGTGGCTGAATAAAAATACATGTCCAACCAAAGGCATCACAGATGGTTCAGTCAAAGCAAATTTCCCTAACCCGCAGCTTGGAAAAGATGAGCGCTTAATAATTTACCATGCAGGTGGAGCTAAAGGCTGGATTGACGCCCCACCACTAGTATTCAGCTCCAAGTCTACTGAAGATTACCATGAAGAAATGGACTCTCAAAAATTTGAAGGACGGTTTCTGGACACTTTACTCCTTTCAATTGCACCTGAAAGCACGATCGTCATGGACAACGCCCCGTACCATAGTACAAAGAAAGACAAGCCTCCAACAAGCTCATCGAGGAAAGCTGATATAATTGAGTGGCTGCAAGCTCACGGTGTTTCTTGTTCAGGAGATTTACTCAAAGTTGAGCTTCTTGAACTGGTTCGCAGCAATAACCTCCCTGACCCCTCTATGTCCTGGATGAAGAGGCAAAAAGCCGAAGTTTCCGCGTTTCGCGTTTACCGCCCTACCATTGTCATTATAATCCCATAGAAATGGCATGGGGATGGCTGAAACAATTTGTCTTAAAAAATAATCAAACTCTATAATTAGTGAATGTCAAGGATCAATTTTTGGAAGCAGTCGGAAAATTTTCTCCTGAAATGTGGCGTCCGTATGTAGCACATGCAAAAAATGAAGTGGACGAAAGAGGGCTTGCTGATGAAGATGTAGAACAATTTTTAATTCATCCAGGCGCGGAGGACTCCGCGAGTCCGAAAACTGACTATCAAAGGTCGTCCTCCTGTTTCGCAGCATTCACCCTCGGAAATGCGTAAGGCTTTACCGCAGGCTTGCGATTTGAAGAGTAGCCTTCGGAAAGATAAGGAACTTCTACACATCAGCCAGGTACTACCAATGCTGAGTTAGTGGTTTCTCAAAATGTGCATCATTTCCTCTACAGTCAATGAGAAAGGAAGAGTAAAGTTTTCAAAAAGAAAATCCTAGAGACATTCTGATGCTACACAGCGCGCTTAAAGAGATACTCAGATGCATTTTGTTGAAAATATATTTCATTCTCTACCCGTTTACGCGCAACTTTGCAGTGGTACCCAGTAACCATTTCTCACAGTAAAACCTGAGCGTTGTATAGAGCTGATCATGCTCTGGGGGATTCCCTACAAATCATAGCACAATTGAAACATGTGCACAACCATGTTTGCGTCTGTCACAATTCGAGGGCTATCGGACCAGGAAGCAGGGACTAAACGTGACATTGGAGGCTAAATAACTTGAAATAGAAAATTAGTAGCCGATTTCCAAAACCATTTGGCCGAGGTTCCCCATTTGACTCAAATAGGCCTTGTAGATCTTGCCCATGTTTCGGTGGGTTTCAGTTCCGGGTTAGCCGTCGCGTCGTGAGTCGAACGTCAGGAGTGTTCCCCCAAACCCAAAAATCAAGGTATTCATGAGCAGGTAAAAAAAGTTGCCGAGCGACTTGGTGGTTGTTTCCGCATATACGTCACACAGTATAAAACGCCTCCCCGCCGCGAGTAGGCAATCCGCACGCCGCGTCACGCGAACCAATCACAGCCGAGTCACCCGGGTTCGCACCAGTTTTTCCGTTCCCCGCTTCGCAGGCCTCGGTCCGCGATTCTCTCTTCACTTCTAGTGTGTGCGTCGGGTAGACTGACTGCTTGCCGTTGTTCTCTCGTCCTGCCTACTCGCTTCTTCGCTGTGTGTTTTTGGGAATAGATTTGGTTTCTCTCGCTTTTCTTCTCGTAGATCGTAGAACTTAGCTTCCTTTTGGTAATGTTTTCTTGCTTTTTTTAAATCTCTCGCCGCTATGCTAAATCTTTTCTGACCGCCGACTTTGGCTCAAAGTCCGCTGTCCCAGCACGCGGTAGACCTCATTTTAGGCCTAACCGCTATCCGCCGCATCACATTGTCTTTTCAGGAAATTTCTTTGATATAAACATGATTTCTATCGACTTAGTACCGCCGCCCCGCTGTCCTTAGTTATGCCTTAGGCAATCCCCCTATTTCAGGCACGAGTGACTGACTTCCAGGATTAGAATGATAACCCATCTCTAAGCATGCTCTTATGAGCTCAGATCTCATGGTGAGTTAAGTATTAAGTTTTTGGTCAATGTAAGTGTTTAGCTCTCTCTCTAGTTCTCAGATCTCTTTAATCTGAGTGGTCCTCTGTTTCTCTCCCTAGTCGCTACAGTGGTCAGTGATCATCCTGTGAATACTGGGCAAGCTGAAAAGCAAGTTGCTAATGCAATCGTTCAGACACCAACAAACATTACAGTAAAACATGTTCAAGACCAGAAAAAAGTACGGTTTATAAAAAAAGTGAAGCCGAAAATCTATGCATGGTCAGGGAAAACTACTGATAACTTCTTAGTTAAAAAAATCCGGGGGGAAACTTGCTTCGGGGGGAATGGAAAGAATAGTCAAGGATTTGAAACATACCGACGGTTTTAATGAGCATGATTTAGTTAGTCTTATCCGTAAAGTGATCGAGTTGTGCTATTCGGAGGTCTCTGACTCAATGCTTTACAAGTTAGTCGCCCCCTTTGCCTTAGGTCCGTTGTTGGTGTACGTGAGGGAGGCAATGGCAGGGGGTTTTAGTTTTCATACCTTCCATGCGTTGGTTTAAAAAACTTTTGAGCCAGATTTGTTAAAATAACGCTTAGGGTCTATTTATTTCAAGCGTTTCCAACAACTTTTCGAGCCCTTGTCTACTTTGGCTTCCGTAAAGAAAACCGCGGCTAAAGCTCTTAAGTTACCGTACATAGAATTCCAAATTGAGGATCAAGTTTAGGCTCATATGTCTCCTGAAGCCAAATCTCTGTAGACCCATGACACCAAACCGCGAACCTTCATGGATTGGAGCTGCTTCTGTGTGAAAGCACAGAACCTCCAACATGTTGAGGCTGAAAGAAAGCTTTATTCGGCCAGAATAATTATTGTTACCCTTCCATGCCTCCGCCTCCTATCGTGGCGCAACCAGCAACGGTCCCTTCTCAGAATTTAGCTTTTTTAGTTCCTCCTCGGGTGTTACCATCTCTACCCGCAGGCTCGAATCCAAGTTTGGGGGGGGAACCTGGTCAAAGACAATGTTATCAATGTGAATCATCCGGTCATTTAAAAAAGCATTCTTTCTTATCAAAAAAAAATTAAAAAAAAAAACAAAAAAAAAAAAAAAAAAAATAAACCCCGTTGATGATAGTAGAAAATTTTTGGGGTTTTCAAGACCTCAGGGCGAACCCTTAATCTTCCCTTCTCAGTTGTAGATTTTGGAGAATTGAGTGTCTTACTTTCATTGACTCAGAGGATTTTCGGAATTTGACATCTGGGCGTGTTTTTCGCCACCTAAGCTTGAATTTGATCAAGGGCGTAGAAAAGACTGCTCTAATGTGGGGCTAGCTAGGCAGGATCTAGCTGATTTCGTAATGATCGATAATTCATCTTGATGAATTTAAATCAAGCTTATTTCAAAATGGGCCAATTTCATGAAACGGGGATTTTCAATTTAATGAGTGATTCTAGCAGAACTTTTCGTGAGAAAAACGATGGAGGCAATAAAAAAATTCTAAATACAAGTATTTCAAAAAAATAAATTTGTTTTTTATTACATTATTTACAGATTGGGACCTTTTAATACTCTTCGAACTGCAGAAGAAGTAGTAGAAATGAAAATTTTCGAGAAGCCGAAAGATGCTATGTGGTTGCGAAAGAACTCCCCCCAATGCGAAATGGACGGAGCGGTAGGCCTGTGCGATGTCTCGTTCGGTCCATCGAAGTCACTTCGATGCCGATTTCTAACATCGGAGCGATGTATCGAAACATCGAAAAATCGAAAAATATCGAAAAATATCGAAACATCGATCCACATCGAAACATCGATCGGTATCGAATCATTAATTCACTTAAAAACATCGAAACATCGATATGCATCGAAAAATCGATCTGCATGTAAACATTACATTTACATCAAAATAACAAAACATCAAAAAAAATGTCATATTTCTTGATTTTTGTTTTAAAAATCGATTGGAACAATGACCAACACGACTCTTTGGTCGGAAAAATCGATATGAATCAAAGTTGTAATGTTTCGATGTAAATCGATGTTTCAATGTTAATCGATGTTTCGATGTGGATCGATGTTTCGATGTGGGTCGATGTTTCGATGCATCTCATGAGACATCGAACCGCATTCGATGTCTCTTAAACATCGAACAAGCGTCGATGTATCGAACATCGCACAGGCCTACGGAGCGGCCGTATTTTGTATAAATACACTAAAAATCTAGTGAAATTGTCGGCTGAGATCCAGCAAAACTTTTTGTTATATCAAGCCGGAAATACGGAAGTTGCGAATCTCTACGAGATTATTCCAGATTCAACGCCGCTACGGTTCTATCTTGATATTGAGTGGAATCGTAGCGAGCATTCAGTGTTAGAAAGTGGGATTCCACTTGCTCGTTTCAGAATTGCAATCTATTATCTTGTTTTTTAAGAACAAGAACTGTCAGATCCTCTTATCTTTTCAGCTTCCTCTCATCCTAAAGTGTCTTTTCATGAAATTTTATCCGACGAAAATTTTTGAAAATTGGGCGACCAAAAGCACTTCGTCCTTCGCCTGGTTGACCATCTGAGGTCTGTTAATCCTCAGATGTACTTTTCCCGGAAAGGGGACGAAGTGCGTTATCGATACGCAGTGTTACAACGCAAATCAACAATTTGTCTCCCTTTAAAACCACAAGGCTTAAATGATCGGTTTTGCTCCCCTTTTAAATTTTTGAAATCACCTTTCCGTTGCTACGAACCCCAGCGCTCTTTCTGCGTGGAAGGCTAAAATCTAGGTACTATCAGTCAATTTAAAAATTGGGACTAAAATATGCGGCTCGAAATGCGCCCGCCCGCTTATCTGACTCGATTTGCTCAGAATCTAGAGCGGTGTTTCCATTCCCAAATAAATGTGCGAAAAACCGAATCAATTGAGGTGGGGTATAACTGAACAGTTACAGGGGAGATAACGCACCGCAAACCTTCTCGCATGAGGAGCCAATTCTCCGCCGCTCGCCGCCGCGCCCCCCGCAGCAGCGTCCATTCACTAAAATCTTATTCTTTCAAAAACAGTTCATCGAGATTCGGTGGTCGGTTCTCTCTCCGCTACCTTCTTCCCCCCTTTCCCATTGGGCCCTGTCTCATTTTATCACTCATGCCACTTTTCGTTCGACACTTCACTTTCAAACGTTTTCCTCCGGACCATGTTTCTTTCACCATTTGCCTAAGAATGAATGCAGAGCTTTCCGAATAAGAGCATATTGTAAAAATCTTGGATTTAGGCGTCTGGCCGTCTGTAGAAGAAATTTCTCGCTGGCGGGAGGGGGGATTTAAATGCACTTTCCTGCTGATTTTCTCTAAGTCCCTATATGTAGAGAGTTAAGACAAGACAGGGGCGGATCCAGAAAAGTCTTAAAGGATGGGCCATTTTTGTAACGTGAAGGGGGGGGGGCCCTCCCTTATAAAATTTTGAAAATTTTAGCTTCTCTAAAGCCAATTTGAGGCATCTTTTAACGGTTCACTCATCATTTTTATACTACCTCATTTCAATTTTTGTTAGAAAAAGGGGGGTCAAGGGTAAAAGTTTGGAACGGCTGATATTTTACATCATTGACCTCTCTATCAACACAAAACTATTTAATCAGCAACCCCCCCAACCCCCCCCCCAATTATCTTGTTCTTATGAGCTCGAGTAATCTTTTCCTTCCTCCTCACTAGGTTTGCTCCCGGCTCCCACTTTTCATTCAAATTTTGGAATGCCAGCTACCTATATTTTTGCATTTTCGTAGAAAATGGATGTCTAGTAAATGAAATTAAGACCCTATTCTCCCCCCCCTCAAAACCTAGTATAATATACCTACGGTTACTTAAAGGCTTTTGTTTTTCTCTTCTCTTTTTTTTTTGCTTTTCCCTCTCTTTCTTTTCCTCTAACTGCTTTTTTTTGGGTCCAAGGGGGGGGGGGGGGGGCATGCCGCCGTGGCCCCCCCTCTGGATCCGCCCATGAGACAAGAAGGTAGTCAACTTCTGATTGGTCGATGAATTTTAGGCTCTACGGACACCGCCATTGGATGCGATTTTGCACTTTTGTTCTGTTTACCAACGGTCTTTTACAGATAAGAGTTAATTTGCGATGAATCTGTTAATTTTAATAATGAATGTCAATAAGAATGTCTATAAATCTCAAAAGAATCATTAAAACGTTAATACATGTTGATCAACAAAAGGAGGGAAAGATTACATCGTTACAAACTTAGCGGAACTGTAATCTTTGCAGTGGAGCAAAACACAACAACGGCCTCAGCATAATGTAAAAAAATGTGTAAAATCGCATCCAATGGCGGCGCCCATGATTTCACTTGTCTTGACTCTCTACATATAGGGACTCTGATTTTCTCTAGAGTCCCTCATACCAGCCGTTTTGCGCATAGTTAATTTATTTTTCAATTCACCGATGATTCCACCCGTTGAAAAAAGATTACACAGTTCAGTTTAGTGTATGAGATGGTAATGCACGAATATATTCGTATTCGCATCTGTAATCTTTCCTCGACCGGTGGGGTCGTCGATGACTTTAAAAAAACTTGCGGATTTTTTAAATTTAAATTTTACGGCGTTTCCCCCGATTGAAAAAATATTACGGATCGAAGTATTTTTGTGCAGTGCAGTCATACACTGCACTGAACTGTGTAATCTTTTTTCAACTGGTGGAATCATCGGTGAATTGAAAATTTTCATTAATTATACGCAAAACGGCAGCTCTGCCCATATTCAGGGACTCTAATTTTCTCTTAATTCGATTTACTCTCAATTTTTTATATGCCAAGGAGTGGTGTGGGGGGGGGGGTTTTACGGGCTCTCTTTGGACTTCCATGATCTTGAATAATGCAGATTCTCATTTCTTCAGAAGGTAATGAAAGATGGGTGGTATTCGATTGCAATTAATTATTGTAAAGTAACACATCTAGCCCTCGCGAACGGGGGGGGGCGATCTGGGGAATTACGCCCCCGTTGACCCCTTTTTCCTTTCTCTTCCCTTTCCCTCCCTTCTCCCTCTTTTCCCCTTTTTTGGCTGAACGGAGGGGAGGGGGGTCACCCCCCCCCTTTTCCCCCCGGTATTCGCCAATGATTGTCGTCGTAAGCGCCGAAACCTTTCCTCTTTTAAATGATTTAACTCATTTGAGACTAATAAAAAAGCTTATACTTTCAGAGGCAGCTTTTGGGGAAGGGGGTTTTGCCTCGGGTGGCATTATGTTATGATCTATAATCTTTGACAAACGGGGTTTATCGATTTCTTTCATCGATCACTTTTCAAAAGTAATCGAGGTGGATTTCAGCCTTAATCAGGTGTTCCGATTTTATTGAACTTATGATGAAATTCAATATACAATCAATGTAATTCATCAAAACACGATTAGTTCCTTTGAATTCAGCACCCCTAAAAACCCCCCCCCCCAACCCATATCTAAGAGGTTTGAAAATCAACCCAGATGTGGGGAAAGCGATTACCATTTACCGTGCCCACCTCTGCTTTAAACCCCCCCCCCCTCCCTAAAGTTGATTAATGGGTTCTGGTGAATATTTATGCAAGTAGGAAAAAGAAATGCTTTTTTAAGGGGCGAATACGATTTAGTAAGGTAGAAGACGAGACTTTCCTGTCAACAATTGACATTTAAAAATCAAAGGAGAAAACTAAACTGGGTCATGAATTTGAGAGGGAAAAAAATTATGTCCTGAAAAAACTGCACCTTAAAAATTAAAAAAAATTCTCCATGAAAAATTTGAGTAAAAGTTTTACAAAAGGGAAATGCAAATTTCTACCCCATAGTCCACCTGCCTGTTAATTACGTTTGTTTTTATCATTTATGCCCCAAAAATGTCCTTCGGTAACATGTCTTAGAGGGTTTTTGATATTAAATGTAAGCGCTTGACTTAAACTTAAAAACTCAAATGAGCTTTGAAACCAATGGATCAAAGCAAAAGAAAAAAAATGGATAAAATTTCTTTTCCGCGAAATCACTTCCCATCCATGCTTCAAAACGTGACAATTTATTGCTGTCCCTTCGCAGAAATTCTATCTCATTTTAATTTGCCTTCGGTCCAATGATCAACTGCACTGAAGTATGAAAAGAAGGGATCAAAAGCTAACCCTTGAAGAGTAAAAAGTTATATTTGGGAGTACTGGTGAGGCTAATTTTTTAATCGGAACAAACCGGGAATTTTTAATCGGAACAACGGAACACTCCCGTCTTTTTATTGCGGGTTTGCCAATGCGGTTCGAGTGTTTCATCAAAACAGAATGGAACACTAACCATGCCAACGAGCAACGAGTCGATCCACCGATCAAGCGCATTTTTTGCGTTCTACTGAGAAAAACTTTAAACCCGTAAGTTTCGCTGTAATCCTGGGTTTTTTACCTGGGGTTTTTTTAAAGAGTCCCAAAACGTGATCAAAGTCCAGTATTTTGTCGCTATGATAGTATTTTTTCCGTGGATGTCGGGGGGGGGGGGGGACTAGAAGGGAACCAACGAGAGGGGGGATGGGGGCGGCGAGCGTGTCTGCCCCGGAAAACCCCTTAAAAATCGCCCTTACTTGATAAAAATTGCCAAAATATTCTTTCAAAGACACACAAATTTCAAAATCTAGAGGGGTGATCTCCTCCCTCCCCCAGGAAATCTTCTGATCCGCCACAATTGCTGCTCCAAATTAAATTCTGAATGATACTTTGAACGTCTCTGATAATTAAAAAAATTTCCCGGGCAACAGATCATAATGTGTCAACAGTCATCAGCCTAATGAAAAATCCACATAATTTTTTTAAAAAGGGGGGGGGGGGGGCACGTTTTAGACATGGCAATTTTTAGCGTCCAAAAAGCATTACAAGATCATTATACGATGGAAAAGGGCAATTTTAACGCTTTTTGAGAATGGGGAAGGGGGGGAAACACATGCCCTCGTGCCTCCTGGATCCACGCAATATCATCATCGACGAAAGCGCAACCCAAAAAAGTCTTTCTATAGTCTTAAGGGAGGATTTGTCCCAAAAATTGTCGGCACTGACTCAATGATATTTGTGTTGTGGAGGAGGGGGGGCCATCATCGCTGAAAACCAATTTTTACAACACACGAGTAACGAGTCACTGAAAGTCTATTGAATGAAAAGAAGAAATAGTGAGTTGAACTGACAATGAGAGTTGAAGCAGCGTGGAAGGAGTAGGGGAGGGGGAGGAGGGGTTGACGACAGTGCGACTGTGTCGTTTGGACACGATGGCCAGCTTTTAGGTGAAACTGCACTGGTCGGAAAAGAGACGGCGCAGATCGGAGACGGATAGCCGCTCTCGACGAGGCACGCTTATCTGCTCGCTCATATTTGTTATGAGTGAAGGCCCTGCGGTTTATATTCCACTCCCCTCGCTACCCCACCCTTATCGCTCACCGTTAGCACAAGCTGGCAAAACTGCTGCGAATTTCCGAGAGTTTCTCCCCTTATCGCTAATTCCTCAAGCTCCGAGTGTCCGAGCCCAAATAGTTTAGTCCCAATCTTTAATTGACTGATAGTACCCAGTATCGGGATTTGCTTCAAAAAAGTTCTCCAATCATCCCGGCGAGGCAACAACCAGCAGAAAGGAATTATGGATCTCTAAGTGAGTTAAAGAAGAGTATAGGTCCGGTGGCATATCTTCGCGTATGCCATGTGTTAGCTCCCGCTGGCATCCGACACTTTGCAACACGTGACAACCGAATTTTTCAAATCTTCGCAGTCGGACAGACTTTTTGTCGCAACATAAATAGGTGCCACAAGAGCAATAAAGTATATTTGGAGTTCGATGTGAAATCAGATGTCCTTACACAACGGTGCACCGACGAAGAATGTCGCGCGATCCATTATCGTTCACCCAATCTGATGCAGGAGGTTATGCCGATTACTGAAAAAGATTGCCCTACTTCATTTGACTGGGGTTGTGTTTAAATATATTCACCGTAACCTATCCAGTCCAAAGCTCTTGCATTTAAAATTAAACTTGCCGGTGTTACATCCAGTCCAAAGCTCATACATTTAAAACTGAACTTGCCGGTGTTACATCCAGTCGAAAGCTCATACATTGATAATTAAACTTGCCGCTGATGATGAAGAACTCGCGCAGGAAAAATTAACCCTGGCGGAGGAGACTTACTCAGCTGGAACTTTCGGAACAACAAACGCCAGCAACAGTTGGGTGCAATTTAGCTGATTACAATGTTTGTATTTGAGATGCCATGTTTATAGATGAAAGGATTACTAATATCAATTCGTTATCAATGGTACACGTGCTTGCGTGCTGTTACCCTCATTAACTTTGAAGAAGCGCATGGAAACGGGTAAAGTAGAAAGCAAAGGCGCATTTTTCGTCAACGCTGATGCGAAGAACTCACACAAGAGAGAATAATCGGACGAAAGAGAATCTTAATCAGCTGGGACTTCCAGAACAGCCAACAACAGTCATAGTTCGGCGAGATTTAGATTAATACCATGGAGGTTTTTTATGATAATCTCCATGTCTTACTGTTTACGAAGTGTTCGGAGTTTGAATTCAATGTGGATCCAGCAAATGCGTACTTACCAGTCTTTAGTAACGCTCCGCGATGATTTGAAGCTGTAAATAATGCAGGGTGACGCAAAAGTCTGGATACCCCTGAATAAATTCTAAACGGCTGCAGATTTAAAAATAAAAATAAAACTCGGGGGATGTTATTAATTTAGAGACCTTCTTTTTGGCGTATCCAAAATTTTTGAAGGGTGTCCTCAAGGGGGGTTTGGCCACTAACGCCAAATTTTAAAATGGCAACCTTTACCTTGTGAAAATCGAAACTCCTGTTTGTAAATTCGGCATTAAAAAATAAAATACTCTCCAGACGCAAAACATTATACTGTGATGTAATTTTAGTCAAAATTTGGTTTTTTAGCCTTTCAACGATTTATTATCATTTTGTCCTTCCGGGAAAGTACTGATGTACTTCACGACCCCTGATGAGGATACATCACCAAAACAAGCATACGAAACCGAGAATTTTGCCGGCAACCACAGGTAGATATCGTTTTTTACATTCAGGATATTGAGGACAACAAAATACACGATGTATCAGAAACATAGGTCATCCTTGTAACCACGTATTCTAGAGGTCAAAATAATACTTTTTTCCCCTATAAACAGTCTCCAAAAATGCCCCCTTTTGAACTACAACCCCCCAAAATTATAAAAAAAGTATGGTTTTTTTGGAATATCAACCATAATTATGAAGCAAATGAAATGAAAATTGGTGTCCCGAGGTAATTTTCCGTGTAGAATCCATTTTTTACCTCGAAAAACTAAGAAATTAGGTTTAACTTTACTTTTCAGACGATCTTAAACTTTCAAAGGCACAAATTTTATGTTACGGATTGGAAAGGACGGGGCACATTCCTTATGGGAAATGGCCCCTTGCCAAAAGTTGATTTTTTTACATGGATCGACGCCGCTCGTCGAGCTGATCAAAAGTTCTCACGGCACCAAAAAAAGTTACCGTGCCGTTTTCGCGCAATTTAAGCTCAAAGTTGAAAAATAACAATAGGAATCGGCATTAGTACGGAGTGCATTTCTCGGAAAAGGACGGGTGATCGGCGCTTCTATCCCTCGTAAAACAATACCATTGTTCACAGTCGGACCGACCTCACGCACGTATAGTGTCCGTTCCTCTCCCTTATACCCTTTCATACATTTTCCTTTTACTCACTGACCGCATTCCCCTCCACCCAAGAGCCTCATCATCGCTCGCTTCATAGTAAAATGTTTGAAAGGGTATAAGGGAGAGGAACGGACACTATACGTGCGTGAGGTCGGTCCGACTGTGAACAATGGTATTGTTTTACGAGGGATAGAAGCGCCGATCACCCGTCCTTTTCCGAGAAATACACTCCGTACTAATGCCGATTCCTATTGTTATTTTTCAACTTTGAGCTTAAATTGCGCGAAAACGGCACGGTAACTTTTTTGGTGCCGTGAGAACTTTTGATCAGCTCGACGAGCGGCGTCGATCCATGTAAAAAAACCAACTTTTGGCAAGGGGCCATTTCCCATAAGGAATGTGCCCCGTCCTTTGGAAAATAAAAACTGAAATCAGAAGGGAAAAACTCCAAGAAAGATATTTGGTCCTCTTTGTTTTGGTCAATGCGAAGCGTATTAAGCGAGATAATCGCTGCACAAGGTGGAAAAGTCAGAGCTTTTACCACGAAGAGCGGCAGTAAGTATGCAACCCGCCACTCCACTGCTACTTCGGGCCGCCCGCTATTGTAAAAGCGCTGATTTTTCCACCTTGTGCAGCGTTTATCTCGCTTAATACGCGTCGCATTGACCAAAACAAAGAGGACCAAATATCTTTCTTAGAGTTTTTCCCATCTGGTTTCAGTTTTTATTTTCCAAATTTCCAATCTGTACCATAAAATATGTGCCGTTGAAGGTATAAGATTGTCTGTACTGCCTCAGCAGTTATTTGTTGTATCCTATATTATATTTGTAAGAATGAAGCTAAGTTCCGGGAGAACCGTTGCACCGTTCGGGAGGGGCCTGGTACCGATCGGTCGGGCTCGGCTCCAATGCTTCGGGAAAATTATAAGTTTTTCAGTGCGGGCCCCGCGTCCCTTTTTAAAATGCTAAAAACTTTTCTCTCAAAAAGTTGTGCGAGTGCGAAAAGGATGCGAATCAGTTCGTTTTGTAAGGGTGGGAGAGAGAAGCGAGATTTTGTCGTCCTTTTTTAAATGCATACGTGCGGAAGAGCATACGATTTTGTACGCGTGTGAGCGAGAAACGTGATGCTCTGACAATTTTTTTTTAATTCGATCGCACGATTTGACGTTACCATGGCGATCTTCATCATATGTTTTACTCGCGGAAGGAGCCGTTCGGGTAGACGCATTTTAATACCGACTTCATGATATCGATGTATAGCTTCGACTTTTTATCCATATTTTTACGTAGATATACACAATGAGAGAGTCACAGTGCTGCTAGCTGTGTTGAGAAATATACCAGGCACTTCAAACTTAATGAAACATTTGTATAAATATTTTATGTTAAATACGGCAGCACTGTACAGTCTTCGATTGATGATGGCTTGACGAGGTTGCTATATTGCTTCGCGATGTATAGAGCTTCGATACTTATCATATGTTTCATATGCATAGATACAGGGTGTCCGGTAAGTCCCGGAACGGCTGCGCCATTTCTTTATTTACGCAGATAAAAAAACCAAACTTTGGGGAATTTTCCTGGATAAAAAAAAACTATTTTTGGGGGGGGTAAAAATTTTTGGTCGCCCCCCGGGGGGGGGGGGGCCCCCCTAACTTTTTTTTTCAAATGGCAACCCCTATCTTGTGATACCTCATTCGAAAGAGGGTAAAAAACAAAGCTTTTTGGGCGCAAACCGCATGTCGATATCTCTTTTAGTATTCGAGATATCGAACTTCAAAATCTATGGAAACCCTTTTTAAAAAAAATCATAACTCTTATTCAGAAAGTCGCTATTTAAAAAACTAGGGGTCAAATTTTACTCTACATAACAAGCTCTTTCCAGGGAAAAACATCTCTGCCCAAAAAATTAACTTACAGTTATTTTTTTTTTTTTCCCGCCAAATTTTTTAAAAAATTTTGGCGGGAAAAAAACAATAACTGTAAGTTAATTTTTTTGGGCAGAGGTGTTTTTCTCTAGAAAGAGCTTGTTATGTAGAGTAAATTAGACCCCTATTTTTTAAATAGCGACTTTCTGAATAAGAGTTATGTTTTTTTTAAAAGGGGTTTTCCATAGTTTTGAAGTTCGATATCTCGAATACTAAAAGAGATATCGACATGCGGTTTGCGCCAAAATGCTTATTTTTTACCCTTTTTCGAATGAGGTATCACAAGATAGGGGTTGCCATTTGAAAAAAAAAAATTAGGGGCCCCCGCCCCCCCCGGGGGGGGCGACCAAAATTTTGACCCCCCCAAAAAATAGTTTTTATTTATCCAGGAAAATTCCCAATGTTTGGTTTTTTTTTCTGCGTAAATAAAGAAAAGGCGCAGCCGTTCCGGGACTTACCGGACACCCCGTATATACAGAATAGTACAAACAAAGATGACTTGATGAGATCGGTGCATTGATTCAATATCTCGAATATAACCCAGCAAATTTCAGTTAGGTTTCGAGAATTTATAAAGAAACTAAATGGTTAGGGTTTTATTCATAAGTTGAGACGGTGGTTATACTTTCTCATTAATAATATACTGTCAAATATTACTGAATACTGAGTTAAGTAAATAATTGGTTTTCTGTTGAAAATGCATCGTTTACTTTTAAAAGTATAAGTGATTCATCCAAAAATACTACTTACTAACGAACCAAAAAATGGTTTCAGATTTTTTTTTTTTAAGTTGGCGATTTGAGTTGTTTTCGTTTCAGTTCGCGTTTTGGCGAGGTTATGATGTTTTTAAGGTCTGTTTTTTCCCCGATTTAAATTAAAAAAAAAAGAAGACAAAGTTTCGATAGATCTCTTGAGCCTTGAGTATGTAGTTTTTATGGTTCATTTGATTGTATACCTGTTATTTTTTAATCTGTGCAGTAATATTAGTGGGCCAGTGCGACGTTTATTTCAAAGGTTCTTTTAGTGATGACTTGGTGATGACGTCATCCGGTGATGAGCGTTCCAAACATAGACTGTCTCTCTTGCTCTCACGTAACCCCCATGTTGTACTGCTATACTCTAATTTTAAAAAACGTATGTAGAGACATCTTTTGTGAAATATTTTTTTGGCAGAAATGAATTCCTCAATTTTAATGCGATTTTAATATTAACATGCCGTAATACGAGACCCTGTGTATACAAATCAGGACACTAGAAAGAGATGGGTATACACATGGGGATTGGAGGTTACGGGAGAGTGGCTGGGTGAGATAGTTTGGAACGCTATGCGAGTTTTGTCACAACCGATTGCAACCGATGAGTGCATTATTGATGCAATTTTTGGCTAACCGTTGACTTCACACTAAAACTCTATGGTGAACTTGAGATGCCCTTAGATGCTGGAACTGGGTCCAATGGACCCGTTGCGTCGTACGCTAAAATCGGCTGCCAGTAACTGTTCACTGGTTATACAAACTTGAGCTTCGTGAAGTGTCTAAAAAAAAATCAAAAAAATAGGAATTTCATCATTGGGGGGGGGGGGGGGGGGGGGGAGGCGACCATTCAAAAGCGCCAATCCCCAAAAAAGATAAGCCAAAAGCGCTAAAACATGCACGAAGGAATTTTTGAAAAAGAAGCCCAAAAACGGCAATTTGCTGCAAAATCAGTAGTCAAAAAGCGCTAAAAGAATGACCCTATAAAATCTTAGACTATATTCACTGAAACGCAATGTCTTATTGTCATGTCAGTTCAACGAAAGGTTATCGTAGGTGTGCGATCTCGGTCATGCGTTTGTTTGCTTAACCCGGACTTCTCATTTTATTGTGAATGCAGGTTTCTCACTATCGCTATCTCTTTCTCTCCTTCCCTTCTTTTCTTTGTACAGTTATAAATCGTATAATCCACATGCGCTAATACGGTGCATCCTAATGCGCCGATTCTGGGGGTTTCAGCGTCTCCATGAGCGCCAAAAAAAAATTAGCGGTTTTGGATCGGGCCCTCTTGAGAATGACTACCCCTAAAAAATGTTTAAGTTTCATGTAAAGGGGTTTGGGCGGGGGTTATGCTATTTATGCCCCTCCAAATAATGACTCCTCTCTAAACCTTTGGTGTACTTGAGAAAATAACACTTCAGTATTTCAGGAATAATAGAGTAAGTTTTTAGATTTCGTTCTTCGGAGCAAGATTAGATGGGTGAATAGCAAACGGAGTTAGGGAGTGGATGATATCGAGTCAAAGTCTTACTGTTAGCTCGAAAAAACAAAAATCACGCGCAAGACGCGGAACGGAACGCTTGGCCGCGAAGCGGCCACCGGCCACTAGTTTGTTTATATTCGCGAATGCGACTGTTCTACTTTTGTTTATAACCAATACTTTTGAAACTAGCTGCTTCCGCGGAGACGCGGAGTCGCAGAATATACGTTGTCTTAAACACACTTCATGTTGATTATTTCCCATCTCTTTCCTTCTCGGCTGTAAGCCGACTACATGGCGACCGTGACAGGACACCGAGTTCTTATCATTCTAAATGAGCGGTACTTACAAATTTGAAGACGCGTGGTCATTTAAAAACCCTTCGAAAATGGGCGGCTCTAATTCTAGGGAAGAAAAAAGTGTTTCGGAATCGGTAATCGTGTCGGGTCAAGCCAACGTTACTTTTTCCGATCATGATCTCGCGCAGTGGTGGACCATCGGTGGCATAATTTTTATTTTTGTTGTTTTTGTGTTAATTTTCGGGATTCGCCGATTTTTCCGCAGCATTCGCGATTTCCGGCAGCAACAGGATGAGTTGCGCGCGGCTGTACTTGAATTGCGGGCTAATCGCACCAATTAGTTGTTGAACCTCGATTGAACTTCGATTTTTGGCTAAGAGTGTTTTTTTTCCCCCTTTGTTTTGTGTGTGTTATGTTGTAAAATTAGATTTTATGGCGGAGGCTTTTCTCCAATTTGCGGAAAGTTTACTTAAGACCCCTTTGGAGCGTCGTGCACGCGAAGCACCCGCAAAAAGTGTTCAGCTTGAAGAACTTTGGTTCGCAGTACCGTCGGCGGACAAATCGGAGGCACTTCGGAAGCGTTACGGGCGCTGTAAAATTTTTCTTTCCAAATCGTTAACCGATGATTCGGAAAACAGTGATAATGATGATTTGGGGATTTTTAACGAACCGCAAGTGAACACCGAAAATTCTTTACCGGGAAAGTCGAACGATTCCTCCAAGTGCAAAATGGAGTTCAGTCTTAAAACAGTAAATTCGGTGGTGCCAGATTTCGATGGTAATTCTTCGCAGTTGGTTGATTTTCTTGATTGTGCAAAACTGTATAATGACATGCTTTCCGATGCGGGTAAAGTGATATTTTTAAATTTTCTTTTGAAAGTAAAATTGAAAAAGCGTGCGAAAGTAGCGGTAACGTCTGAAATTACGACTTTCGATGATTTCGATGTTTTATGCGAGCGCGTTTCAGACCGCGTGTAACTTTAGCTACTTTGCAAAATGAGTTGACCTCGTTGCGTCAAGAAAATTCAGTGACGGACTTCGCTTCAAAGATCGAGGAACTTGTTTCGAAAATGACTCAGTTACAAGTTATCGATCACGGGGACAATAATTTGAAAATTATTAAAAGTTTAAATGACGTTGTGGCGTTAAATGCTCTGAAAATGGGTGCCAGTGCCGAAATCAAGCGAGTTTTGTTAGCAGCGCAAGTCAAATCGTTTGCGGACGGAGTTTCTGTGGCTTTAGAGGCCGAAAGTGGGATTCGTTCGTCCTTTTCTTCTGAGGCTGATTCGAGCAAGCAAGTGTCTGTTGTGCATCGTGGACGTGGAGGTCGCGGCTGGAACAACCGTGGTTCAAATCGCGGATATAATCGAGACAATTATCGCGGAAGGCAAAATAATTACAACTCCAATAAAGGATATCAGCAGCAGTCTTCCTCCAGTCAGGGCCAGGGCACACAGGATAATCGTAGGGGTGGAAAGTTTCAACAACGCGGACCCCGTTTAGACGATTCCCAGCGAGGCGCTTTCCGAGGCAAAAATCAGTCGGGAAACGGGAAAGCGCCGCCAACGGACGGAAAACAGGTGCAGGTATCGCTGGCGGCGATTCGATCAGCGGATGCTACGCCTTCGGACTGGAGAGCGTAACGAACTTTGTACGTCTTTTAACCAATGCTTCGGATCAACCGTTAAACTTTTTGGTTGATTGTGGTGCGGACGTGAGTATTTTAAAAAAATGTGTTGTTAATAGAAAGAATTTAGATTTAGTTAATAATTATTTTGATATCACCGGTGTAGGTGAAGGTAAAGTGCGCACTTTAGGAGAGTTAAGTTTAAATTTTAGGTTTAATGCGGAATGTTCTTTAATGCATCCGGTTCATTTAGTAGACGAAAATTTTCCCATAAGAACAGACGGAATTCTCGGAAGAGTTTTTCTTAATAAATTTAAGTGTGTTTTAGATTATGAATCATGGACTTTACGTTTTAATGATGAGGGTTCTGTAGTGGAAGTCCCTTTACACTCAGATTTAAGTAAATTTAGGACAGATAGTTATTTAGTTCTTCCGCCTCGCACGGAAGTCGTTCAAGCCATTGACGTTAATGTGGCAGAAGACAGTGTTGTGCGTGGTAGACGCTTGCACCGTGGAGTTTTCTTGCTTCATTCAGTCGTTCCCGCAAAGGGACCACAACATGTAAAAATTGTAAATACCTCAGAGACCGAAGTAGTCTTACGTAATTTTAAGGTTTCTCATGAGCCATTGGCAAACTTTTATGTGTTAAAAACTTCTACTCCGTATTCTATTGAAGAACGGAAAAATTAGTTAGGAAAATTTTTACCGAAAAAATGACTGATCTTCCCTCTCCAGATAAAGACGAAATTATCGAATTATGTGTCGAATATCACGATGTTTTTCATCTGCCAAACGATCTATTAACAGCGAATAATTTTTACGAGCAGGACATAGTTTTAAGTGACCCTACTCCAGTTTATAGGAGAAATTACAGGAGTCCTCATTCTGATGCAGCGCACGTGCGTGAAGAAGTAGAGAAGTTGATAAATTCAGATTTAGTTGAGCCAGCTGTGAGCGCTTATAATTCCCCAATTTTTCTGGTTCCTAAAGCCGGAAAACCCGATAAGTTTAGGCTCGTTGTAGACCTGAGAGGTCTCAATGAACGGGTTGTTTCTGACAAGTTTCCGTTGCCTCATATAGAGCAAATTCTTCAGAGCTTAGGAAAAGCGAGATATCTAAGTTCCTGCGATGTTGCCAGTGCGTTTCATCAAATTGCCTTGAAAAAGAGGCTAGGCATTTAACAGCATTTTCTTATCCAGGGCTTGGTCAATTTCAATTTCGTCGTCTGCCCTTTGGGTTGAAAATTGCTCCAAATAGTTTTTGTAGAATGATGGGTATTGCTTTATCTGGATTGGAGGACCGGTGTTGCAGTTACCTAGATGATATCTTAATTTGGGGATCCTCTCGAGCTCATCATAAGTTCAGTGTTAAATTAGTTTTTGATCGTATGCGAAAATACAACCTTAAATTAGGACCCGAAAAATGTAATTTCTTAAGAAAAGAGCTTGTTTATTTAGGTCATCGTGTGACAACAGAAGGTATTTTCCCCGATAGCAAAAAATTTAAAAAGCAGTTTTGGATTATCCGGAACCAGTTGACAAAGCTGCGGCCCACCGTTTTGTAGCTTTTGCTCAGTATTATTCGAAATTTATTCCGAATTTTGCTAAGTACGCAGCTCCCTTAAATCAGTTATTGCGTAAAAATGTTCCCTTTGAATGGACTCAGGAAAGAAAAGATTGTTTCAATCATCTCAAACAGTGTCTTGCTACTCCACCAGTTCTACAGTACCCTGATTTTGAGAAACATCAGTTCATTGTGACTGCAGACGCGTCACAATTCGCTTTAGGTGCCGTACTTAGTCAAGGAGTTTTAGGTGAGGATCAGCCTTTGGCGTATGCCTCGCGTGGTCTGAACAAACATGAGGTAAAAAAATCAACTCCGGAAAAAGAATTACTCGCTATTCATTGGGCTATTCAACATTTTAGACCTATTTTATATGGGTATAGATTTACCGTGGTCACCGACCATCGGGCGTGGGTAAGTCTCTTTTCTCAGAAAGATCCTTCTTCTGGGTTTGACACGCATGAGATTAGATTTAGAACAGTATGATTTTGAGGTAATTTTTCGCCCGGGAAAAATATCAGACAAATGCAGACGCTTTAAGTCGTATAAAAATTGACAGCGAATATCTTAAAGGTATTAGTTCCGACAAAGAAATTGATGTAGTTACGCGCTCAATGAGTCGTGCTCAGCGTGACATAGAATCCGCTGACAAAGTAAACACAGCAACTCCGTTGTCGGAATCCTCAGTTTCGAAATTTGATCACCTTCGAATCTGGGACGCCACTTCGGTTTCTGCCGTGCACTCTTTGGAAACTTTATTGTTTAAAATTCACTTTTCCGACTCGAAAGCAGGGCGAAAAATACAGTTATGCAATGATAAACATTGCTTGCCACCGAACTCAGTTTTGAGCGGTTTTGTTCTAAACAAAGTGGGTAAAAATTATCAGGTCGAAATTCAATGTCGCAATAATTCCGTGTTAGACCTACGTTTAATATTGGAGACGCTGACTAACCTTTTTGGTCACCTGATTCTGAAGCTGTCGCGTGCTGATGCACTTTTCGATTATGTAAGTGTTGACTCTTTTAAAGACTGTGTCAACAAATTTTCTTTTCCTCTGCAAATTGTTTTGTTTTCTCCTTCTGAGGAAATCATCGATCCAATTCGTCAACAATCGATTATTGAATCATTTCACAATGCTAAAGTTGGTCATTTTGGTGCAAAGAAAACCTTAGCTCGAATTAAACAATTCTATCATTGGAAACATATGCGCAAATGGTTGATTCATTTGTTCAACAATGTCATGCCTGCAAGATTAATAAGGTTACCAAGCATAATAAAGAAAAACTACAAATTACAACGACTCCAACTACCAGCTTTCAAGTCGTTGAACTAGATTTAGTCGGTCCCCTACCGATAACTGAAAATTCTTTTCGATATGCTCTCACCCTTCAATGTAATCTAACTAAATATATCGATGCAGTCCCTCTCACTGATAAATCAGCAAATACTGTAGCTCGTGCCATCGTAGAACAATTTTTCTGTCGTTATGGCTTAGCAAAAGTTATAAGAACCGATCTAGGATCAGAATTTATTAACGATGTTTTAAATCATGTCTGTATTTTACTTTCATTAGAGCATAATACATCAACTGCGTTTCACCACGAGACTCTTGGTTCTTTAGAACGTAATCATCGTGTTTTAAACGAATTCTTACGAATCCATAGTACTAACATGGACAGTACGTGGGACAATCTTCTCCCTTTTTTTTTTTAGCTTATAATTAAACCCCCTCTTGTAGTAAATAATTGCACTTTATCCCCTTACGAATTGGTTTACGGCAAATTGCCTCAATTACCTAATGTTGCTATACCACCCTCAATTTCTTATTCTGATTTATATAGTTATAATGCCGACTTACGCAATCGCTTAGTCCATGCGCACCGCATGATGCAACATTATCTCCAGCAGTTTAAAATGAAACAAACAACCAATTCTTCTTCTTATACTCCTCGAAAATTTCAGCCTGGTGATCTTGTTAAACTTCGCCTCGAACAAAGAAATAAATTGGACCCTGTTTATACAGGTCCTCATGCTGTCTTAGAATCAATCGGTGTAAACACCAAAATCATGAAAAATGGTAAACCGTATTTAGTTCATAATAATCGTTTATTATCATATTAAAAAAAAAAAAAAAAAAAAAAAAAAAAAAAAAAAAAAAAAAAAAAATTTTCTCTTCTCTGTGTTATTTTAAGTGTTATTTTGTGTTATTCTCTGTGTTATTTTCATATTTTGTTCACCTATTTTAGGTTCACTTTCAAGAGCGGGGGTGTACTGCCTCAGCAGTTATTTGTTGTATTTGTTTATATTCGCGAATGCGACTGTTCTACTTTTGTTTATAACCAATACTTTTGAAACTAGCTGCTTCCGCGGAGACGCGGAGTCGCAGAATATACGTTGTCTTAAACACACTTCATGTTGATTATTTCCCATCTCTTTCCTTCTCGGCTGTAAGCCGACTACATGTCTGAAAAGTACAGTCAGACCTACTTTCTTAATTTTTCGAGGTTATTAATGAATTCTACACGTAAAATTACTTCAGGACACCGATTTTCACGACATTCGCGGTTCATAAGCATGGTCGATATTCCAAAAAAACCACAAATTTTTTAAAACTTAGGGGGGTTGTAGCTCAAAAGGAGGGCATTTTCGGACACATGTTTAAAGGAAAAAATAGTATTATTTTTACCTCTAAAATGCGTGGTTACAAGGACGGCATATGTTTCTGATACACCCTGTGTATGTCACTGAAGAGAGTTCTTTAACACATGACCAAAAATTGGAGCATCTACCAAACATTCCTCTAGCTAGTAGATTGGTCATGTCGGTAATTCCAACTGGAAGCCCTCCTCAACTGACCCTAACACAAACAACAGTGAAAACTATATCCATGTATTTCTCTTAACCGTGTAGTACTAAAAGACACGGAATTTCACTTCTGACGCTAGCTATACTCACCCTCACCGAGTAATTTTTCATTTTTCAATGGATTCTACTCTGCAAATTCATCGGAACGTAGGATGTCTTGCCGTGATCCAACTAAACATTAGACAGTACTACTGCACCCCAACTGTAAACCGCTACTCCATCTTCAACTACAATAGCGAAACGTTTAGAGGTAAATTTGGAAACGATACTGTTTCCAAAGTTCAACACCAACAAGCCGCTTACAGAAAACGAAAAACATGCATCAATTTTGTCGATAACTTGCATCGTTTTCAATGTCATGCATTGTTTTCGATATATATCGAAAAAAATCATTTTTGGGGCCCTTTTCCCCCTCCCATGAGTTTAGCACAGCACCTATGCATGAGGACTTTTAGGTGATCATTATGGACACCAAGACGAAGCGATTAAACCCAAAAAAAAACCTTTGATTGGTATTTGATCCGCCATTATCCACCCATTGCCTGGACTAATTGTATTTATATGTTTTCCACAAGCTTTAATGTTATTCAGACGTACTATCGACGAATTAAAGATTGCCGCGCGAGATTTTCACGAAGCAAGTTCTGCCTTCAAGGTTCCGGTACGGCCATTCTTCATACTCCTCACATCATGCAGGTGAGAGGCCAGAGCGGGTGGGACGGAAAAACCGTTGCAGATCGGTCCCAAACTCACTCCTATGACTGAAATTGTGTGAAAATCTCGCGACAATCTTTAATTCGTCGATAGTACATTGAAATGTAAGTACACCAGGAAAATGGTTAAAATTGGACTAGAAGATGTATTCCAGATTTCTGTTACTAAAAACGATAGTGAATTCCAGACTGCGCCATTTAGCTCAGTCTTTTATGCCCTTTTGATGGATGTATCAACTACAAAATAGAAATCGCGCAATGGAATTTTCGAAATAGCCCCTTTGAGGGGCCAAAATTTTTAAAAATTGTTGGGGGCTTAAAAATTAATTTTAGACTAATTTATGTCAAAACCGTTTATTTGTGTGGAAAGCCCTTGCTTTTCAGAATATTTTTTGTTTGGAATCAATTCACAGTAGAACCGCTGGAGTGAGATGAACTTCCGAAGATAAAATGCTTTTTTACTGCATTAAGTTAATGTACAAAAACTTTGGTTGAAAACTTAAACTCTAGAGATACTGGAAAACTGATTTAAGCAATAGATTCTGCCTCTTGAATACATGGGAATTGAAATGTCCTGTTAAAATGAGAACTTCCTAAAAACGTGTTCAAAGAACCCCAGTTTCTCTTGGGACTATCAGCATTCAACACTCAGCTCTTTATTTGTATCTATCCCAGCATCAAACTATTCTCTCTCTCATTAACCGCATTCACCCCAATATTTTTAACCACTGTCTTGTAATTTGTTTCTGCAGCTGAAAGCAGAGGCTCATCATTGGATTTGCCATAATCATGCCGGAGCACAAATATAAAATAATATACAATTGTATTATTTTATTTATTATTTTATTTTATAAGACTCTAATTTTAGTATTTACCATGTCTATATATTTATCCCATTTGAGCTTTTATATTGGGTCTTTTCTGATCATTTGTGTTTGATATTTAATTTCTTTTGTTTGTTTGTGAGTGTAAAATGTGTTTTTAAACTATGATTAATGGTAAAGGGCTCTCCAATTTTGTTCGGCTTCAGCAGTCTCCATTCTGGTTTCTATCAGTTTTTAACATGAGGTCTAGCTATTTTTTTATGTCATGTTTGTATGTATACGCTACTTTTTTGTGGCTCTAGGTTTGATCAGAAAAGACTCTCATTTGTTAGACTAATATGACAGCATCTATTTATAAAGCTACAGGAAGGAATTTTAATTTTTAATTTTCCCTTTTGCACCTTGAATGTGTAACTTTCATTGCTCAAAGTAAACTGAACCGTGTGGTTTGTGATTGGCCGCTTGTCGCCACTGATCAAGAACAATTTTACAATTAATATTATACTAAAAAAGTGGAGGCGGTAGAAATTGGTTTGCAAGAAAATTTGTTTCAAGAACTGAGGCCTTAGGATGCACTGAAGCGCTGAATGATGAATCTTGCTGAGATCTCTAATTATTTAGTGTTCTCTTTTAGGCTTTAAATTGAAGACTTTCATACATTGTAATCAAAATCTTTTAATAAAAATAAACAAAAAACTAGATAACACCACTGCAAGTTATTCCTATCAAGCTCAAAAGGAAGTGAAAGACTAACTTTTTTTTTAAAAAATTTTATTTTAAATTTTAATCGTAAATGTAGATTATCTAGTTGCATCTTTGCAGCTTCAAGATCATTGTTTCAGGTTTTTTAAAATACGGCTCCAAAATGTCCTTTTTATTGTTCCTTTGATGCCCTCTTTGCTTAAAATGTAGCTTCACTACTATCAGACCAATAGCTGCTTGTATCATTTCCTTAAATTTTAGTCTAGTACCATATATCTATCCTGAGTTCATTTTCCACTTCATTTTGTATTGACTCACTTTTTATCCAATGCTCTTGCAGCAGAAGCCTTCATCAGATTTTCTTACCATCTGGTTGCGTTTTTAAAAAAAATAAAGAATGGTAATTAAATGTAGGTAAAGGAAAGGGAGCAATATTAGACCCATTGACATTGTTTCAGAACTAAATTTTCCCTCAGATAGTTATTCTTTTATCAATTAAGCTGGCACAACCTGTTTTTTTCACACCATAATTAAATTTTGCTGCCCATACTTTCATGGAATAAGGATGATAATTACAGTACAATGAAAGAGAATCAGAAAAAAAAGAAAAAAAAATGTAACTATAGAGTTTTCTTTAAATGTCTTGTAACCTCAACTAAGCTCACCTGATTTTTCACATCATAGTTAAGTTTTGCTGCACATACTTTCATGGAATAAGGATAATAAATTACACAACCATTAAAGAGAATCAGAAAAATAAAAAACTTCTAACAATCGAGTTCTTTTTAAATGTCTTGCACTAACCCCTCTTACTTTTTGAAAGTGTCTAATAAGGAGTGTTAGGATTCAATCATTTATGAAATTTGGGTGCGTCACCGATGTACCTTGTTATGACAACTGTAGGATCAGGTTTGATAATATGTAAAGGGGGGGGGGGTTGTCAGAAATGAAACAAATATAACACTTGATAGTGAAATTGCTTCAAGTGTGTGCAATTAATTGCAAGAAAGGTAATGGGGGGAAGTGGAAAACATTTTTATTAAAAATACAATTGCTCAATTTGAATGCAATACTTGGATGCGATTCTGTTTTGTCGACTCAAAAGTTTATTAGGAGATCACCTGCATCACAATTACTGGATGCGAGGTCTTGACAAATCAAAAATTGACTCTGAGATCAAATGCTTGTCAGTTAAAAGAAAATCGTATGGGATCTTTCCAATTACTTACCCTTAATCGATTGCTTGAAGTGGTATAAGTGAGTGAGAAATGGAAGTATCGGAAATGAAGCTACAACTTTTACCCACGACCCACTGATAATCTAGCAATAGGATGTTATCACGCTCTGGCCAAACCATGCAAAGACCTATGACACGACGCACGTAGGAGTATTTGACCCGAAAACCTGGCCAAAAACGGAAAATTGAAAATTCGTCCAAAAAAAAAAAACTATTGATGGTTTTTGAGAGGTAAGTAACCGCTCTATTGCGTAATAGATGTGTCGGAACATCTACGTTTATCTACTGTTCAGGGGACAACGTGGAACTGAGCGCTCGACGCACCTGCGGTTGTTCACCGCTCGAAACGCTGTTACTAATCAGTCAACATTTTCTATCAAGGACAAGCGCTGGTGCATCCAATCATTTCAGGGATTATGGACGTTGTTTTAGAAGGTATGTGCTTCATTTTGATGGCAAAAATTTTTTTCCTCATGCATTTTTGACCCTTTTACATGTAATTTAAAATGGACATGAAAAAATCTCTAATTTTAGGCTCTATCTTTTTAAAAAAAGGCAATTTTGAATACATTCCGGGCAAAACCGGGCATAACCAAAACAAGGGGGTTAAAGTAGACCCTTTCAGGCAACTGCTCCAACAATCAGAAATTGCAATAAATTGCCCCCCCTTTTTTTTTAATTTTTGAAGTCCAGCATGTCGCTAAATCTAACCCATGAAAATACGAACTCGTGTGATGTTGTTACGTAAGATTGAAGAGCTGACTCAGACTCCTCGCTGTCTATGTATCAGAAATTGATGACTGTATTATAGAGTGGAACTGGATCTTATCTAAGGTCATTCTTGTAGTCTAGTGGCTAAAGACTGGCTCATGACTCTGTGGGTCTGAGTTCAAATCCTGGTTGATTCGCACCTTTTTTACACCTGGCTTTTATTATTGCATTACGTTTTTTATGGAGAATTAACAAAATTAAGAAGAAACTGAACCTTTTTAATAAACAAACTTAAGCAATCTAAGCAGAAAAGAAAACATTTCATGCAGACAACTATAAATATTAATAAATAAATAAATAAATAAATAAAAAAAAAAAAAAAAAAAAAAAAAAATTGACACGTTTGGTACTATCAGTTATTTTTTGAGACCTATTTGTTTGCTTTCAGAAATAGCTGGTGAAGAAGTACAATACAGCAGACAAGAATTATTTGACATCCTGAAAACATGCAATGATCATAAAGTTGATGCTAAAATAGAATTTTTGGAAAATAAGTTGATTAAGCGATTGCATTGCCCGGACAAAGAAATCGCCGAATTCGTGCAACCTATACGGCAATATTTTAAGCCAGATTTTAAGAAAAGGTGGTCTGCTGCGCACCGAGTAGAATTTCGTTTCTTACAAGACAACGAGACCTGGCTACAAGGCACCTTAAACTTTCATTCATGGAATCCGAATCGAGGTCGTCCAGAAAAAAAACATATTCTGACTCCAGCGATCGTAGTAAGCGGAGAAAAACACAAGGTATCAGAGAGCAAGTCCCAGTGGATGAATTGACATTTGCGGCTGAAATGAGTCAAAGAGCAGCTGGAAATGTGGAGGCATCGAAACTTATGCGAAAAATAACGAGTCCAACTAGAGCTAAAAAATTAAATGAAGCTCTCATTAACTCGGAGAAAAATGTAATAAAGAAACTTACGCCCTCTGAAGCTTTATCAATTCTTATCGATGCAAACCTCACTCGACATCAATATGAACTCATTCAAGGTGCCACTCCGAGCCTTTATCCTTGTTATTCGAGAGTCAAAAAAGCCAAATCAGAGTGTTACCCGAAAGAGGAAACAATCACTGTAAATGAAACTTTGATGGAGATATCTTTACAGGGACTCTTAGATCACACAGCTTCACGTCTTTGCAAATACTTGGAAGAAGTTTTAGTGCAATTTTCGGACAAAGATCATAAAAACTTAGAACTGCTCACGAAGTGGGGCTGCGATGGATCACAGCAGGCTCGCTACAATCAAAAATTTACCAATGATTCTGATTGTGACGCTCACATTTTCCAAAGTTCCTTAGTGCCTCTTAGACTCATTAGCAACGTAAATGGACTGAAAAAAATTGTATGGCAAAATCCAGTGCCATCGTCTCCTCGTTACTGTCGACCCATACGGATTAGATTCATCCGTGAGACATCTGAGGTCATTAATGAGGAGATCAATCACATGGAAGGCCAAGCTGAGAAACTAAATAAAACTGTAGTGCAATTATCGGAAAAAATTGAAGCTCACATTAAACATCACTTGATGCCTACAATGGTGGATGGCAAAGTGTGTAATGCTGCGACGCAAAATACGTACACTTTAAGATGCTACATTTGCGGAGAGACGTCCAAAAAGTTCAATGATTTGACAGTTATAGGAGAGGTGAATCCAGATTCTTTAAAATTCGGGTTATCTGTCCTTCACGCCAGAATTCGAATTTTTGAAAATCTGATTCACTTGTCCTATCGCCTGAGGATAGATCCACCCGTCTGGCAAGTCAGAGAAGAAAGGGACAAAAAAATCGTCTCTGATACTAAGGCACTAATTCAAAAAAAGTTCAAGGATGAAATGGGACTCTTAGTTGATATGGTCAAAGTTGGCTTTGGGACAACAAACGATGGGAACACCTCTCGAAAAATTTTCGCTAATCCGGAAAAAAGTGCTGAAATTACTTCGCTGGACTTTAACCTGATATATAGATTGAAAGTCATACTAGAAGTTATTTCTAGTGGTTATTGTGTGAATGTCGAAAAGTTCTCTGAATATTCTTTCGAAACTGCAAAACTTTATGTCAGTCTGTATGGATGGTGTCCCATGACTCCTACTCTCCACAAAGTTTTAATACATGGGCTCACATTAATTTCTCATGCGTTACTTCCTATTGGTCAGTTGGGTGAAGAGGCTGCGGAAGCCAGAAATAAAAGTTTCCGCACATTCAGGCAAAGCTTTGCCAGAAAATTTAGTACAGAAGACTGTAATCGTGATGGTTTGAATCGATTGTTACTCACTTCCGATCCACTGGTAACGAGTTCTCGATCAAAGTTGCGTCGACCAAAGTTAAATTTCTCCAAAGAAGCCATCGAACTTTCGCAGCCTGAACAACTACTCAGTGAAGAATTGATGGCAGAAAGCGATGATTTTGAAAACTGTGCCATGGAAGAAGATGATATTTCAGATTAACTTACTTCCTTTAAAGTCTTCAAGTCTCAAATAATTATTTTGGCTTAATTACTTTCGTATTTTTATGTTTTGTTTTTTGTTTTGTTTTTTCTTTTCTTCTCTCCAGTTACATACTTTCAGGCGTGTTACTCTTTTTGTGATCTATTTTGATTCAATCCGGCATTTCTACAGTGATTTTCTTTTTTTCATTTTCGTTAATAAGTCATTTGAATTAGTATATGGCAAAAAATTAACTGTGATATTTATTCTCATGTTAGTCATTTTCCCCCCATTTTTTTGAAGATGAACCTTCCTTCATTATACTACCACAAGCTGTGATATTTTTTTCTCATTATATGTATGTATATGTAGATTGAAGCAAACGTGATTTTTTTCTAAATGTCATATTCTAATGTTATTTTTTTGTTTTTTTTTCATTTTTTCGATGATGGCTGTTCCTTGATGATTTTACCACAATCTGTGATATTTTTTTTCTAATGATATGTATGTATGTAGACTGGAGAAAACGTGATTTTTTTCTAACTGTGATATTCTATAATATTAGACATTTTCTTCATTTTTTCGAAGATGAACCTTCCTTCATTATTTTACCACAAGCTGTGATATTTTTTTCTCATTATATGTATGTATGTAGACTGAAGAAAACGTTATTTTTCCTTTCATTTAAATGTAGTCTCTTTTGTTCTCATAACCTTGCTCGTTTCAAATGCATAAACTCGTAAAAATTGTGCTTACCATGAGCAAACAAAACTTTTGTGGAGCAAGTTCCGCCTCCAAAATTAGACAAAACAATGCATTCGCAAATAATTGGTCTTTTTGTGCATTGGCTCTTTTTCGCCTGTATACGGCTTCTCGAAAGGGGGGGGGGAGGAGTGAAGGGAAATAGAAGGAGAGGGGGAGGAGGGGGGTCCGTGTGTCTACATAATAACACCTCCGTCGTCTTCTGCATGTACATTTCAGTCTTTTTTTATTTTGCAATTAATTATGAAATTATCTCATTTTATGAAGCAACTGAAATCTCACATAATATCGAGTAAAAACACAAAATACGTTCCTAAATCCAAAAATATGCCCTAGTACTCTTATTTGCACGGTAAACAAGCAAAATAATTCGATAAAGTAGCGTAAAAGTCAAGGAAATATTTATGGCCAGGTTTTCGGGTCAAATACTCCTACGTGCGACGATTGAACGTAAGTATAATAGATGCCGTAGTGAGAGCTGTTCGAAATACGGCTCCTAGAAATGATTGATGAAAAATAGAACTTGGAATCACAGAAAGTGACAGTCGCAAGTCCTTTGGTCTTAACATCCCCCCGCGACCGAATTCGTTAGAGATAACAAGAGGTTGGATCACGAATCAACCAAGTTCTGAAACTACTTTGAACAGGTGTTCGGAAAGACAATGGAAGACTAACCGTGGACTTACCGTTTATATAAAAAAAGGAATGAGTCACAACAACTCAGTATAGAACGACGGGTAATCCGGCTGAAGAGAACGATGTCTATTTCGAAAAACGGCGGGAGTTGGATGGATTCCCCTCTATGCGCCTCTAGGGGACCGCCGCGATCCAACATCATGCCGATCTCATTCTCCAATCGGGCATGAACCTCATAATGAGCTTTGTCGCGCGGTACTGCTGGTGTGGTTTCCTTCTTTTTCATTTCTTACTGTGAGTATCACCAAACAACAATCAAGACTAGACAGCTAATCACCGCCCTAGTGAGGAAAAGCGATTGTCCGTTCTGTAGTTGTAATCCAACATAATCTGGATTTTCAGTTCATCCTGGCACTGATTCGTTAGCCAAGGTCAGTTTTTAAAATTTCCTGGGCATACAGTAGAAAACTGTACAGACCATATCTGATGATTTAAGTGATGGATCAGAGAAGTTTCTGAATCACTAGACAAATCTGCTCCTTTAGTTGTATGTCACGAAAAGATGAACGAACATTATTTTTGCAGTAGCACCAAAGCCAAACGAAAAGTTATCGTTTTACATTGAATAATTTGAATTAAGTACAGCTCTGTCTTGAATGACAAATGCAAACTATTGGGAATCCTTCGACCGAGGCAAAAGAAGCTCTTATGCCTGATGCAATCGACTGTCTTATGTTTCGATAGTCACTATAATGTTGAGTACACAAACATTAACATTTTAAAATCGGTTCTGTTCAGAGCAGGTGAGTAAGATTTTATGAAGAAGCACAAGGATAGTAAGGTTAATGAGGGGAAATAGGAAAACAGTATTTTATTTTGATAGAGGGGAAAAAAGTACAATTAGGTGATAAAAAATAGACTACATATAAAGTTTGATTCGCTGTAAAAAAAAGGCCACAAAATAAGATCATGGTAAATCATCATATCACGTACAGTTCGATTTGTAAAAGTTGAAACGTACATAGTTTAAGCATACAGATCACAGAGTTGCTATTATTTTCCAGTTCAAAAGTTTTTGAACTATCCTTGAAGTTTTTTCTGCTTGATTGGCCTTAGTGAAGTCAGAATTTCAGTTCTGAGAGGATCCGAGTCAATTTCTTCCCCGAAAATGTTAGGACTAAGAATTAAGGAGGCAAGTTGGAAAGGTTCAAACCCAGTTTCATTAATTTGCAAGCGTTTCTATTTCACTGTTAAACGTCATTTCCTATTTTCAGCTTTTTAGGGCTGACTTGGAAAACTTAAGTTTTGGTCTTCTTAAGCTCCTAACTGGAAAAAATCTTTTGGGTTCTGTCTGGATTTTCTGGTTTTATTAAGAGTAGCAGCCCTGCAATCAATTGAGGCACCAACTAAATATCACTGAATCAGACTAGCAGTCTTATCTTGCTTTATACGTCAGAAAAGTAATCATGTGTTTTAATTTGAGTAGAAAATGACAGGTTTCAGTGAAACTAGGCTCTTTAGAGCTCCATCAAATAAAAAGGAATGTGAAAATAATAAGGACCTGAATTAGTTCATTTTTTTTGCCCGGCTAGATGATGGAAATCTTTGAAACTGAAAGATTTAACAGTGGCCAAACGAGGGTTTTCTTTCTAGGTTCAACTGTGAAATGGGGCAGAGACAAAGGTCTGCATTACGGTGTTTTTTAGTATCCAAATGAAAGTACTTGGCAAGCAAAAAAAACAATGATGCCTTCGGTTTCCACCTATGTTTCAGAGCTCGGAAGATGTGGTTTTGGACCAAAATACATTCTTTTAAATGGGAATTCTGAATGTTGACTTCATTACCCACTTAATTTTCAGTAACTTTACACAAGTGTATCTTCGAAATCGGGACAGTTAGGAAGAAACTTAAGACAAGTGTGTCCTCAGCTAAAAGTATTTTCCTTCCCCTTATAAAAACCCCTATTTTCAGACCTTTGCAACTGCCACATTAATTGGTGACCTTAAAAAGTTTGAGATAAAGGTTTCAGAGAGGTATTCGGAGGTGTAAAAAGTTTTGAAAGGAAAAATGTCATGTTGTAGATAAAAATTTGTGAAATTTGTTACCATTTTGAAATCTTACAAAAGGAACATCCTTCCCTTTTTCTTGCTTACAATTTAACCTTCGAAGCATAGAGGACGGGGGTTAAGATTTGACCCCAGGTGTGTTTTTTGGCGATAAAAAGTTAACAAAAAGTTGAAATAATCTATGGCTTCAGTTTAGCTTTCCCAAGTGTTTCAAAAACACGCTCACAAATTTCTAACGATCTAAAAATCGCTTTCTGTTTCTAAAACGAAAAACGGGTTTTTGCTACTTTACGCATTTTGGAGGAAGTTTAATTTTTTAAATTTTTGATCAAGATTTTCACAAAAATGATAAAAAGTCTACTAAATTCCAAGTAATATTTGTAAGTGTTAAAGGTACAGGTTCAATCAAGGCACTTCTGCAATAAAAAGCCCGAGAAGCTAAAAAAAAATCCATAAATTGGCCAAAAAGTAATTTGGGATAGAATCTAACCCCCCCCCCCCCGGTGCTTTATTCCCCGAAAACACCTCGGTGCTAGGTTTAAAAATGCTGTTAAAGAGGTTGATCCAGCTCCCAGAAGGAATGGGCTATCGACAAAAAAATTTCATAATTTCAGGGTCGATAGAGCTTGTCAAGACGCGTTCAAACATGTCCAGTTTTTTTAATTTTGGTTAACTGGGAAGGGGGGCTCAAAGTCAAAATTTCAAAGTCCCATAACTTTCGCCCAAATTATTATTTTGACTTGTACAGGGTGTCCCAGACCACCCGTGTAGGTACTTTTTCTCGAAAACGGCTGGGAGTAGAGAGCTGAAACAAAAAAGTCACATAGGGAATTGACCCCAAAGAATTCAATGAAAATATTTTCAAAGCCCCCCGAGGCTCCCCGGGGGGGGGAGGGGGGTTCGAAACACGTTTTTCCATTTTTGTCGGGAAAAAGCCTGTAAAAGGTACTAAAATAAGTTCAGATCCTGAAAGAACAACTCATTGCCGACGTTTTTGGTCCAGTCAATTTTTCCAGAAAACCCCAATTTTTGGGGTTATTGGCCCTTTCGGGGGGAAATTTCCATTCGGCCACTGTGACCACACTATTCAATATTTTTCAAAAACCTAAAAACCATCTGAAAGAAGAGATCAAGACCTTTCGATTGATGTGCCACATAATACCCAAAAATGAAAAATTAAGGCCCCCACTTAGATTCCAAAATTTGGGGGTCTTTGGGCCCCCCCCACGTAAAAAAAGTCAAATGGCAAGGTATGGCTTGTGATACATCGATCGAAAGCCCTCAAAAAGTAGAATAAGATGACGCAATCCAAAATAGTCTACAATCATTACTTTCAAAATGGCGGCCATTTGAACAATATGGGTGTTCAAAGGTAAGTCCTGGGAAAAGAGCCCAAGGTTGAACGATACATGGATTGAAAGGCCTTAAAAAAAGCAAACGAATGGCGCAAACCGCAAATCAATCCGCCTCTTCAATCAAAAGTTATGACCGATTGAAGTTTAAGCAGCCTTAAATAGGCCTCATTGAGCCATTTAAGTTTCAATCGGTCATAACTTTTGATTGAAGAGGCGGATTGATTTGCGGTTTGCGACATTCGTTTGCTTTTTTTAAGGCCATTCAATCCATGCATCGTTCAACCTTGGGCTCTTTTCCCAGGACTTACCTTTGAACACCCATATTGTTCAAATGGCCGCCATTTTGAAAGTAATGATTGTAGACGATTTTGGATTGCGTCATCTTATTCTACTTTTTGAGGGCTTTCGATCGATGTATCACAAGCCATACCTTGCCATTTGACTTTTTTTACGTGGGGGGGGCCCAAAGACCCCCAAATTTTGGAATCTAAGTGGGGGCCTTAATTTTTCATTTTTGGGTATTATGTGGCACATCAATCGAAAGGTCTTGATCTCTTCTTTCAGATGGTTTTTAGGTTTTTGAAAAATATTGAATAGTGTGGTCACAGTGGCCGAATGGAAATTTCCCCCCGAAAGGGCCAATAACCCCAAAAATTGGGGTTTTCTGGAAAAATTGACTGGACCAAAAACGTCGGCAATGAGTTGTTCTTTCAGGATCTGAACTTATTTTAGTACCTTTTACAGGCTTTTTCCCGACAAAAATGGAAAAACGTGTTTCGACCCCCCCCCCCCCCCAAACCCCCCGGGGAGCCTCGGGGGGCTTTGAAAATATTTTCATTGAATTCTTTGGGGTCAATTCCCTATGTGACTTTTTTGTTTCAGCTCTCTACTCCCAGCCGTTTTCGAGAAAAAGTACCTACACGGGTGGTCTGGGACACCCTGTATTTTACGCTAAAAAATCCTCTTTAAAGGAGCTTTCGATTGATGTACGTATGAAAGTCCAATTAAAAGAATGTTAAACCAATTTTTTTCAATTTTTCTAGTCTAAAAAATACGCGCAAAGGACGCAGAAGAATAAAAGACTATGGATATAAAAGTCAATGTCATGATCTTTCGAATGGCGCAAACCGTAATACGGGGAAATGATTTGTTCGAAAGTTATAAGCACTTAAAGTTGCGCACCTCCGAAATTACGGTGCGGTCAGTGCGCGTGCGTGCCGATCTCTCTGTGCAAGGGTGACGCGAGCCATTGAAAATATACACTGACCGCACCGTCATTTCGGAGGTGCGCAACTCTAAGTGCTTTTAACTTTTGAACAAATCATTTCCCCGGATTGCGGTTTGCACCATTCGAAAGACCATAACATTGAATATTATAACTCCATAGTTTTTTATTCTCCTGCGTGCGTTGCGCGTATTTTTTAGACTCAAAACACCAACTTTTTTTTGTTAAAAAAATCGGTTTAACATTTTTTTAATTGGACTTTCATACACATCAATCGAAAGCTCTTTTTAAGAGAAAGTTTTTAGCGTAAAATGCAAGTCGAAATAATAATTTGGGCGAAAGTTATGGGACTTTGAAATTTCGAATTTGAGTCCCTCTCCCCAGCTGAACAAAATTAAAAAAAACTGGACATTTTTGAACGCGCCTTGACGAGCTCTATCGACCCTGAAATTAAAAATTTTTTTGGACGATTGCCCATTCCTTATGGTGGATCAACCTCTTTTACTTATTTGTATTGATAACACATAATGTCTCAGCCATAGTTTTTTCGTCCATCAAATTCCCCTCTACAACCTGCTCGCCGAATTTGGGTTAGCGCATTATTTACTTTTTCAGTACTTACAGACCAACAACTTTTCAAAATTCTGGACTATCCTCATGTTTCAGTTTAACAGACACCCAACAAATGTAAAAGATTTCGGTCTACTAAGTCTTTATGCCTAGAATGAGTCTGATCATTGCTAGGGAGAACACAAAGCTGAAAAACTAATCTAAGCCGTGAAATAAAAATTGAACAACCGCAAAAACATTTTCAGTAACAAAAATGAAAATCAAAAAGGCATGAGACACACAGAATACAAGTCTAAAAATGAGCCACAACTCATTTGAGTTCGTTACTCAAAACCACTAAGCAACCACTAAGGCCAATTAAAAAAGGCAACCTTCAAAGGGAGAAAAAACTAGAGGTCTTGGAGGCAGCCAGAAAAATGCAAGTGGATAAATGGCAAAATTGCACACAGTAAGGAGAACAGCAGTAATATTTTGCAGCCAATAGGAGCTGATAGCAAAGACACTTATTTTTCTGAATACAGATTAGTCTATTTGTAAGTTAAATCACTGATGAAGCCAGTAAACAAAACTAGGAGCCACAGATAAATTGTGTAAGGAGTCAAGGATATCAAAATCCATCAAATATGAGAAAATATTCAAGAGAAACATTAAAAGCTGACTCCAGTATTTACGCTAATGGGCAACTTACTTCAAGGGAAAGCAAAATTAATGCATACATTGTCTGGGGATTATTTATTTTTCGGCAGTTGAAATTATACTTCTTATCAAGATTAACTCCTGTCATAATATTCTTTATCTATACATCATTGCGATAATCGAGGAGTTTATTTTAACTTCATGTGAATTTGCAATTTCTAAATATTTCCTCATTTTCCTCACAACCAACTTTGAAATACTTGAAACAAAACTGAACCAGCAAAGGGATAATGGATGATGAGTTTATTTCTTCCAATGGGCGCACCAATCATGCTGGGTGGTGTTGTTTTCCTGACACCTAGGGTTTTAGTCTGATCATGTTGACTGCAGAAGAATAAAACCGTCTAAATCGATTTTAATTTTTAACTATGTATTTTGTGAAATCATATGATGAAAATGTTATGCTTTCCCTGTACTATTTTTTTTTCTATTGTCATATTAATTACTGTCTTATAGTGTAGGGCATGTGTAAAAAAGATGCTATTGCAAAAAAAAAAAAAAAAAAAAAAAAAAAAAAAAAAAAAAAAAAAAAAAAAAAATGAAGCTGCAGAAAAAAGTTTTACGAACTATTTTATAAAGAAAAGAAACAGGATCCTAAATTCTGTTTGTGATCATAAAATTTTAACACTCCTTTCTTTAATATTACACAGATCTCTTACCTCATTCTTCCAGAATTAATTTTTATAGAAAGCAAATAGTGATCTTCACCAAGATTTAATGATAGATTCAAAATGGGATAAATTTTTCTATTATTGTTTGGTCGCAGGTTTTTTTATGACCACTCTGTATCCTGTCAGTATGAGAGTTCTTACAATGTTTCAAACGAAAATGTAAAAAAAAAAAAACTTCTTAAAAAATGTCAGTGCTCCACAGCTTATTTCTAGAATTTTAAATCCGGTATTTATACTGGTCACTATTCTATGTCCAACATGTTCTGCAATTTAATTATGAATGAAAAGATTATTCTTATTATGGTTGAGTTGCTATATTTTCTTTCCGTCCTTCCTTTCTTTTCCACAGTTAAAACTGTGCCACAGAGCCATTCATCAACATTCATTTTGTAGCTTACCCAAAAATCCTTCAGATTTTAAATTCCACCTTCACCTCTGCCTTTTTTAAAGTTCACCTGGAGAGGGTGCGATTTTTGCCTGAAAAGGCCACACACAAAAAATGCTCTTAAGTTGAGCAGTAGCAAAAACTGTTGAGCATATTTGATCTTTTAGTCTTATTATGCTCATGAACTCAGATAAAACTGAAAATGAAAGAACCATAATTTGACTAGAATTCTGTTTTAAAAGAAAAATAAAATGAACACCTACAAATTGAATTAATTACCTAACATATCAAGAAAATAAAAACTAGATTTCCAGGTATGGAAAATCACAAAAAAGCAGATGGTCTTAATATTGATAGTAATTGTCTTTTTTTTAACTCGATTGATGGCCAGTTCAAGCCAACTATTAATGATTGAAATTTCATTCTCTGGTTCCTGAGATTTGAGTTTTAAAACCCACTGATTGACTACTTGGATTTTTTTTTGGATTTTTGAGAATTCTTGGGCCCAAGTGCTTTTAGCTTGGAAAAAACAGCAAACAGATTAACAAAATTTACCACGTAACTGCTGACACAAACAACACAAAAGTCATGCAGAACAAAATATAAAATGGAGGCAAAATACACAGAACCAATATTTGACAAGACTGCTAACCCAATGAGTAGTTTGGTTACAAAGGCATAATCCAGGTAGCCTGAAAAAAGAGAACATTAATTGGAACACAAGATTAAGAAGCCAAAAGCATAGCTTTGGAAGCAGAGAGAGAGTGAATCCGGTGCCGATGTGCCTATGGCTACAAACTAGCAATTGTTCTGGGAGCAGCAAGCTGTCATCTGAAGGCAGTGACCACAGTACATCAGAACTCTCCATCAGAACTCTCACAATGAGACCATACCAATTTTCTGTCTCTTTGTGTTTTTCAATGACTTGTACAGTTGTACATCACATGAAAAACAATATTTTCCAGTTTGTCTCATTGCAGGTTCAATGAAATTAAATAAGTAAATAATCCAAAGTCAAGTAGATATTGTTTCTTCAACAACCAGCGTCATAGTTATTTTTACTCCCTACTTGGAGTAAAGGTATACTGTGTTTTTAAAGTTAACAAGTGGCCTTTGCTACATTTATTAACAAACCAATCAATGAGCATCAGAAAGAGATTGCTTAGCAACAACTTTTTACTCACCCAATAATTTACAGACCTGTCAGTACAAGTCAAGTCCTGGAGACTCAAAATGTGTCAGAACTGATGAGAATCAGGTCAGGTCATTGAAATGCTCTAACGTTAAGAAAAAAATGGAACAACATAGAACAAGCAAAGGAGAAAACTTACTGCAAAGGAAGAACACACTGTAGAACATGATTCCAGCCAGACTATTAGGCTGATTGAGAGGAGAATCCTTGGGAGCCAATCCAAAACCGGTGGCATAGCTGGCAAAAAATTTTGGAATAATGAATTTCAATTATCTGATTCATTCACGAAGAGAAAACCTTTATAAAGGCAAATATTACTATTTTCATTCTCTGAGCTGAGTTCACATAATACCGTAAAAGCCCATGACTTTGGACAGAGCCCCGACTTTGGACACCACGGGGGAGTTTCAGTTTGGTTATCACAAACACTCCTCCATGATGTCCAAAGTCGGATCCCTGTCCAAAGTCATGGGGTCTTACGGTAACTACAGGGGCTTTTGTTACAAAGCTCTGGGTCTAACAAAAAAAATCAATCTCTATAGAAGAATGAAGTAGGTACGAGCTACCTAAGTAGGTACTAGCGTCATTACGGAGAGCAGTAAGCCAATCCTAAGGGTTGAAGAGTCATTTTGGATGCTCAAAAAGTGTCTTGCAAGAGGATAAATTAATTTCCCAGTTTTACGAATAAATTTCCTGATAATTCTGCTCTGACTTTCTTAAACAAAATTCAATTTCCTGACAATTCCAGACTTTTCCTAATGCTCTTTATTGGCCCACCTTCAGCGAAGAATAATGTTACACCCCTTTACATCTTATTAAAAAACCATTCACTGATCCAATACTTATTGCCACTGGTATCACAGGTAGAACTTTTAAATTTTGAATATTTCGATTTGATAAGTAACATTGGCTGTGCGTCCAAATACGTTGGTCAACAGAAGGTAAGAGACTAGCTATCAACAACCAATGAGTCTTCCACATTTCCCGTTAGTCAGCGCAACCTTTTACAATAAAAAACTCAAATTTTCACTGTTATAATACCAATTCTTTGAGACAATTTCTTCGTTTCCACGGAAACTTAAATTTTCTCACATGCACAGGGAACAATTTCTGCACAGCTTGAAATTGATTCTAACACATAACAACAGTCACAAGTTAACCGAACTTCCCAGTTCAACTTTGTAAAATTGCACTAACAAGGGGAGGTCGCAGATTCGTCACCCCAGTTTTTTCTCATATTTTGCAGGGAGCTAAGTAGTTCAAACTTAACTTTTCTTTGCGTACATCAGCGTTTCAGCCAAAGGTCCCTCTAAAACTCCAAAAATTTAATATTGAGAATTAGACTTAACGAGCTGATTTCAGTCTTTCAGCTCTCAATATTTTTCAAAAACCTAAAAACCATCTGAAAGAAGAGATCAAGACCTTTCGATTGATGTGCCACATAATACCCAAAAATGAAAAATTAAGGCCCCCACTTAGATTCCAAAATTTGGGGGTCTTTGGGCCCCCCCCACGTAAAAAAAGTCAAATGGCAAGGTATGGCTTGTGATACATCGATCGAAAGCCCTCAAAAAGTAGAATAAGATGACGCAATCCAAAATAGTCTACAATCATTACTTTCAAAATGGCGGCCATTTGAACAATATGGGTGTTCAAAGGTAAGTCCTGGGAAAAGAGCCCAAGGTTGAACGATACATGGATTGAAAGGCCTTAAAAAAAGCAAACGAATGGCGCAAACCGCAAATCAATCCGCCTCTTCAATCAAAAGTTATGACCGATTGAAGTTTAAGCAGCCTTAAATAGGCCTCATTGAGCCATTTAAGTTTCAATCGGTCATAACTTTTGATTGAAGAGGCGGATTGATTTGCGGTTTGCGCCATTCGTTTGCTTTTTTTAAGGCCATTCAATCCATGCATCGTTCAACCTTGGGCTCTTTTCCCAGGACTTACCTTTGAACACCCATATTGTTCAAATGGCCGCCATTTTGAAAGTAATGATTGTAGACGATTTTGGATTGCGTCATCTTATTCTACTTTTTGAGGGCTTTCGATCGATGTATCACAAGCCATACCTTGCCATTTGACTTTTTTTACGTGGGGGGGGGCCCAAAGACCCCCAAATTTTGGAATCTAAGTGGGGGCCTTAATTTTTCATTTTTGGGTATTATGTGGCACATCAATCGAAAGGTCTTGATCTCTTCTTTCAGATGGTTTTTAGGTTTTTGAAAAATATTGAATAGTGTGGTCACAGTGGCCGAATGGAAATTTCCCCCCGAAAGGGCCAATAACCCCAAAAATTGGGGTTTTCTGGAAAAATTGACTGGACCAAAAACGTCGGCAATGAGTTGTTCTTTCAGGATCTGAACTTATTTTAGTACCTTTTACAGGCTTTTTCCCGACAAAAATGGAAAAACGTGTTTCGACCCCCCCCCCCCCCCAAACCCCCCCGGGGAGCCTCGGGGGGCTTTGAAAATATTTTCATTGAATTCTTTGGGGTCAATTCCCTATGTGACTTTTTTGTTTCAGCTCTCTACTCCCAGCCGTTTTCGAGAAAAAGTACCTACACGGGTGGTCTGGGACACCCTGTATTTTACGCTAAAAAATCCTCTTTAAAGGAGCTTTCGATTGATGTACGTATGAAAGTCCAATTAAAAGAATGTTAAACCAATTTTTTTCAATTTTTCTAGTCTAAAAAATACGCGCAAAGGACGCAGAAGAATAAAAGACTATGGATATAAAAGTCAATGTCATGATCTTTCGAATGGCGCAAACCGTAATACGGGGAAATGATTTGTTCGAAAGTTATAAGCACTTAAAGTTGCGCACCTCCGAAATTACGGTGCGGTCAGTGCGCGTGCGTGCCGATCTCTCTGTGCAAGGGTGACGCGAGCCATTGAAAATATACACTGACCGCACCGTCATTTCGGAGGTGCGCAACTCTAAGTGCTTTTAACTTTTGAACAAATCATTTCCCCGGATTGCGGTTTGCACCATTCGAAAGACCATAACATTGAATATTATAACTCCATAGTTTTTTATTCTCCTGCGTGCGTTGCGCGTATTTTTTAGACTCAAAACACCAACTTTTTTTTGTTAAAAAAATCGGTTTAACATTTTTTTAATTGGACTTTCATACACATCAATCGAAAGCTCTTTTTAAGAGAAAGTTTTTAGCGTAAAATGCAAGTCGAAATAATAATTTGGGCGAAAGTTATGGGACTTTGAAATTTCGAATTTGAGTCCCTCTCCCCAGCTGAACAAAATTAAAAAAAACTGGACATTTTTGAACGCGCCTTGACGAGCTCTATCGACCCTGAAATTAAAAATTTTTTTGGACGATTGCCCATTCCTTATGGTGGATCAACCTCTTTTACTTATTTGTATTGATAACACATAATGTCTCAGCCATAGTTTTTTCGTCCATCAAATTCCCCTCTACAACCTGCTCGCCGAATTTGGGTTAGCGCATTATTTACTTTTTCAGTACTTACAGACCAACAACTTTTCAAAATTCTGGACTATCCTCATGTTTCAGTTTAACAGACACCCAACAAATGTAAAAGATTTCGGTCTACTAAGTCTTTATGCCTAGAATGAGTCTGATCATTGCTAGGGAGAACACAAAGCTGAAAAACTAATCTAAGCCGTGAAATAAAAATTGAACAACCGCAAAAACATTTTCAGTAACAAAAATGAAAATCAAAAAGGCATGAGACACACAGAATACAAGTCTAAAAATGAGCCACAACTCATTTGAGTTCGTTACTCAAAACCACTAAGCAACCACTAAGGCCAATTAAAAAAGGCAACCTTCAAAGGGAGAAAAAACTAGAGGTCTTGGAGGCAGCCAGAAAAATGCAAGTGGATAAATGGCAAAATTGCACACAGTAAGGAGAACAGCAGTAATATTTTGCAGCCAATAGGAGCTGATAGCAAAGACACTTATTTTTCTGAATACAGATTAGTCTATTTGTAAGTTAAATCACTGATGAAGCCAGTAAACAAAACTAGGAGCCACAGATAAATTGTGAAAGGAGTCAAGGATATCAAAATCCATCAAATATGAAAAAATATTCAAGAGAAACATTAAAAAGCTGACTCCAGTATTTACGCTAATGGGCAACTTACTTCAAGGGAAAGCAAAATTAATGCATACATTGTTTGGGGATTATTTATTTTTCGGCAGTTGAAATTATACTTCTTATCAAGATTAACTCCTGTCATAATATTCTTTATCTATACATCATTGCGATAATCGAGGAGTTTATTTTAACTTCATGTGAATTTGCAATTTCTAAATATTTCCTCATTTTCCTCACAACCAACTTTGAAATACTTGAAACAAAACTGAACCAGCAAAGGGATAATGGATGATGAGTTTATTTCTTCCAATGGGCGCACCAATCATGCTGGGTGGTGTTGTTTTCCTGACACCTAGGGTTTTAGTCTGATCATGTTGACTGCAGAAGAATAAAACCGTCTAAATCGATTTTAATTTTTAACTATGTATTTTGTGAAATCATATGATGAAAATGTTATGCTTTCCCTGTACTATTTTTTTTTCTATTGTCATATTAATTACTGTCTTATAGTGTAGGGCATGTGTAAAAAAGATGCTATTGCAAAAAAAAAAAAAAAAAAAAAAAAAAAAAAAAAAAAAAAAAAAAAAATGAAGCTGCAGAAAAAAGTTTTACGAACTATTTTATAAAGAAAAGAAACAGGATCCTAAATTCTGTTTGTGATCATAAAATTTTAACACTCCTTTCTTTAATATTACACAGATCTCTTACCTCATTCTTCCAGAATTAATTTTTATAGAAAGCAAATAGTGATCTTCACCAAGATTTAATGATAGATTCAAAATGGGATAAATTTTTCTATTATTGTTTGGTCGCAGGTTTTTTTATGACCACTCTGTATCCTGTCAGTATGAGAGTTCTTACAATGTTTCAAACGAAAATGTAAAAAAAAAAAAACTTCTTAAAAAATGTCAGTGCTCCACAGCTTATTTCTAGAATTTTAAATCCGGTATTTATACTGGTCACTATTCTATGTCCAACATGTTCTGCAATTTAATTATGAATGAAAAGATTATTCTTATTATGGTTGAGTTGCTATATTTTCTTTCCGTCCTTCCTTTCTTTTCCACAGTTAAAACTGTGCCACAGAGCCATTCATCAACATTCATTTTGTAGCTTACCCAAAAATCCTTCAGATTTTAAATTCCACCTTCACCTCTGCCTTTTTTAAAGTTCACCTGGAGAGGGTGCGATTTTTGCCTGAAAAGGCCACACACAAAAAATGCTCTTAAGTTGAGCAGTAGCAAAAACTGTTGAGCATATTTGATCTTTTAGTCTTATTATGCTCATGAACTCAGATAAAACTGAAAATGAAAGAACCATAATTTGACTAGAATTCTGTTTTAAAAGAAAAATAAAATGAACACCTACAAATTGAATTAATTACCTAACATATCAAGAAAATAAAAACTAGATTTCCAGGTATGGAAAATCACAAAAAAGCAGATGGTCTTAATATTGATAGTAATTGTCTTTTTTTTAACTCGATTGATGGCCAGTTCAAGCCAACTATTAATGATTGAAATTTCATTCTCTGGTTCCTGAGATTTGAGTTTTAAAACCCACTGATTGACTACTTGGATTTTTTTTTGGATTTTTGAGAATTCTTGGGCCCAAGTGCTAATGATCAGAGTAGGTACCTACTTGAGAGTGCTCCGTGAGGGCCCCCTGCATATATTTCATTATTGTGTTTTAATTTGAAAAAAATGAAGAAGAGGTCCCTGTCAGAGTCTATAATGGAAGTTCTGTACAGGGAGTTCCGACAGGGCGCTTTATGCACTTGAAAAGAGCCAATCGCATGGAAGATTTCGAAGGTTATTATCAACTTTTACATCAGTTCATCTTTTTCCTTTCCATTTTTATAAAAGCAGTAAAACACTGTTTCATATTCAGCGTTTCTCAAACAATTACCCAAACGATAAGTCATGAACTTTTTAAGTTCTTTGGTTGTAAAAAAAAACAATAACAACAAAAACGACAAAAATTGAGCAGTATGAGCATTGATTCATCTTGAGAAGTATAGGATGAACAAGGTCTGAAATTACACCCAAGAAAAGCTAAATTTCCAAAATTTACAGGGGAGCATCCTGAGCCCCTGGTCTTTCAGACCCCCCCCCCCCCCGGACCATCACTTGAAGTGACTAGGGAAGGGCCCCATAAAATATTCGGTGGTGGGGCCCCCCAATCCTTATCTACGCCACTGATGAGACACCCTGTCTCCTCTACCCTGCTTACATCATGACTAAAACAGGGTGTGAAATAATAATGAGCTATGGTAAACGGTTTCGGAAGGTCTTGGTTTTTCTTATGTATATCAGCAATGACCATATAGGGCCAATGACTGTTTACAATCCCCCAATCCACTAAAAGCAGGTGAGAATAGAGAAAGTAACTTAAAGATATAGTACCTACCTAATTCACTATGACTCAAAAATTTCAGTAGGTAGGTACTTTGGAAGATATACACCAGCCTTGAAGCAAATTTTATTTAGAGACCGTGTTCAGTCACTGTACAGTCAAATGGGAGTCCACCAATTATCTCACGAGATAGGTTTTGAGTTTGGGACCCAGCTATGAAAATCTATGACTGGAAAATTCTTATTTCGCAAATTGGCGCAGAAAATTACAGCATGCATAACAGTGAAAACTGGCAATCTCTAATTTTTGTAGTTATTTAGATTGATTTCAACTTGCTGAATCTGCTTGTTAAAAGTAAATTTACTAATATCATAATTATGAGTAAAGCTGAGCGATTGGGGTTGTAATCAATTAGGTACCTACTACTGAGTAAGTAGTCGGTAATTGCCAAAACTTTGGATGGTAATTAAAGGTGATCTTCACCTTTTAATAAAAATGAGGATCATTATGATAAGATCCCATTTTTTTCTATTCGTATGATGCATAAGTTTTCAAAACTCAGCCCTGATTACCGTAAAATCACCCTCCGAAAAATAAATATTACTCAATAATTGTGTCATCCATTACAACTGGAATTTGCCCAACTCTGGTTACAGTCGTTTCATATTTTACTCTACCAGGCAATGGACAAAACTCATACAGTATTAGAGTTGAGCTTCAATCAAATGTTAAAAAAGCAATATTCAATTTCATGAATTGTAAAACTTCAAAAAAGATCTTAAAAAATAAAAAAATAAAATAATTAATTTAAAATAATTCTTAGATGTTTGATACAATCTGCACCTGTTTTGCAAGAGAAACTGTCCATATGGATTAAGTTTCAGTCTAGATGCCTTAAGAGAGGAAACGCAAAGTGTGGGAATTTTCTAAAATCGACTTGAATTCATCTAAGAAAGCTATTTTGCCAGTATTGATATTTTTGAAACGTACTGCAATTATTTTCAGGTAGGAATAATTTTTTTGTTCACCAATCAAGTTTGGAGAATACCATTTCAAATGAAATGCCTGGCTTTGGTCCTAGCTTATGAAATTTTGGCCCTCAGTAGAATATTTAAATAATTAGTTACTTGGATAGTGAAGAAAATTCGGAGATGAAGTTCTCACAGTAGTACTAAAAAATTCAACCAACGCTTTTTCTTGTTATTTGTGGTGGTTACCGTATTTACCCGTGTATAACCCGCACGCGTGTATAACCCGCACCCTACATTTTAGCGATGGGGGAGGGGGGAAAAAAAAAATCCGCGTGTAAAACCCGCATTTTTTGAAGAGGAGATGAAAAGCTGGGGGGGGGGGGAAATGAGACAAAAAAAGAATCGAAACATGAATTTTGAAATGGAAAACTATTTATTTATTATTTATTTATTAGTAAATCACTGATTAAGGGTGTGAGAAATCAAAACAATGCGTGGAAATTGCGATTACGCACGCGACTTGTGGGTCGTTTCCAAGTCGTTTCCGGCGATGCCCGAGTTTGTTTACAGAACGACCGGAAACTACCTACAAAATTTAACCTCAAAATCGATTTTTATGGCAAGATGGCGGCGCCCTAGGTGACAACAATGAACCAGTGGAACGTTCCTTGAGTCGGCCGCGGCGGTCCCCGGTCCATGCCAACGTTTCCGCACTACACTGTGCGGTGGTCCCATAAAGTAAATATGTTGCTTACTTTATGGGTGGTCCTGATCAAAATAATAATGGGTGGAAGTGCGGAACTCGAATGCGACAAGTGTCTCAAGGGGGCGGAGCTTATTAAAAAATGAAGAAAACGTGTGCGGCAGGACGGTCGGGAGTGTGGGAGTGAGCGCGCCGCTGTATTCCGAGATAAAATGCGTGCGCAATGTTGTTGCGGGTTGCGTCTAGCGCTCTACCCGTGTATAACCCGCACCCCCGATTTTTTCTCTCGATTTTAAGAAGAAAGGCGCGGGTTATACACGGGTAAAAATACGGTAATAGTCAACCTTTGGTATACTCTATTCAGCAGTCTGATTATGTACAATCGTATGGTAATGCTATCAATTCAATGATCGAGTACAAGTTATCTGAAGGGTGGTGCCATTCCAATAGAAACCCTCTCATCTCTGCAAAAATTTTCCAATGACTCCAGAGCTATCGCCTATCGGAGAATTTTTGCAGAGGTGAGAGGGTTTCTATTGGAATGAAACCTATTGTGATGACACTGATGACACCACCTATAAGAATAACACATAGGTATTCCTTTATCGACTTGACAGCAATACCATACATTTGTTCATAAGCAGTCTGCAGTATCAGAACATAGGTAGAAGGAGAAGTGAGAAATGCACAAATGGGATTATTGGTAGCAAGGTCTCTCCTCTCCTCTCCTCTCCTCTCCACTCCTTGCCTCCATTCAGCTCGCAAGCCACATGCATTCTGACCACATTCCGCATTCTTTTTATCTATGTATTCTATCGGTATCGTAATCCCAGGCCTGCAGAATCTTCCACAACCTCTGGAATTCTTCTGCAATCCCACAAATTTTTTACCGCACAAACTCTGTTTTGCCACACTTTTTGCGAAAAGGTTGCCACAAAACTTTAAATTTTTGCCATAATTTACCACAAAATTTCCCAAATTGCCACTTCAATCACGCGATCCGAGATTGCCGGATAGGGAATATTCTGCAGGCCTGCTTAATCCAAAATTTCAAAATTCCCTATTTACTACATTCTTTCTAAATCTTCTTCCAGTTGGTCCGTATCCTCTTTCCATTATCCATGTACAATACGTACATACTTTAACAGGTACTTTTCAAGTCCAGAAAGTTTCAAGGAAAAATTGATAAAAAAGTTAAAATTCGGCACTCATTCTCATCACAATGAAAGTGAAAATCTGTGCCGACAAAAGACAACGTTGCTCATAAGAATCATTGGAATATTTCCTCTGAAGACGAAGGTGTAAATGATGAGTTACAGCATTCAACCAGTTTTTCGAATCAATGAACCAATTGAGAAAATGCTCATTGGTCACAACCAATCACTTTTGTATTTTTAATCACTTTATCACAAAATTATCAACAAAAATTTTTGATATGCTAAGGTATTTGCTTCTAAGCATTAACATTAACTGAGGGAAATTTTCCCAGATTACTTTAAGATAAATAATTCTGTTTAGCTGAGATTATCATGGGGCTTACAACATTCATTAGGTACTTAAACTTTTCAAGTTAAGTAAAAGTGTCAAATACAAAAAAAAAAAAAAATACAAAAAAGGTAGGTAAGTCAATCACTTTTCTACAAAAAATTTTAAGGAATGTCAGAACTATAGAGGAGACAGTCATTCATAATATAGATAAAAAGATATAGGTACAATGCACTTACATTGTACTTGTGCTCATCTTAAATGTGCAGTTTCATTAAGCAAAATCAAGAAACTGAGGTCTCATAATTCAGTTTTAAATGTATCTGCATCTTCAGAATCCAGAGTTTGAGGCTTGTTCAAACTGAACCCCCAGTAGAGGAGTAAATCATTACACTCTTTGCGCGATTTCCTGGATAAGTCAATTCGATCCAACTCCTGGAAAATAAGAGGTAGAATTCATCAGACCTCAAAACTATCCATTTTATACAACAAATACATTTAATCTATACATAATCTTTCACAGAGAAATTCAACTCAACTCGGAAATGAAAATGTATGTTAAACAACCACATTAGTGACCGATGGGTCCACTGCAAACTTTTTGCAACAGCAATACGGAGGGATTGATCCCAAAATAATGAGGCATGAAAATCACATTGAAACCATCAAAAAAGATCTGAATATTTCACTAGCAGTTCTCAAACTGGTCAGCAAAGCCCCGCTAGAGAGTCCGCAAAAAGTTTGTACGGAAAATTCCCAAAACGTAGATTGAGTCAAATTCGGCAAAGAGTTTGGCCAAAACTTTTTAATCATCAGTTATTCATTGCTAAAACTTCTTCTGAAAGGAAAAATTAAGTAAAATCGCCCCCAAAGAAAAACCCGGAAAGCGTAAGTGGTCCAAATTCCCCATTAGTTATTATTGTTATTATTATGATCACACATCTATTCTAGCACCGCTTCTGCAGTCATTGCGGTGTTGATCCCACGGCAGGGCCAAACAATGGTCCTAGGCCAAGGGCTTAACGCAGCTTTATAGTCTACTTGCCACTTTGTATGAAAAATAAAAAAACTGAACAAGTTTGAATGATTTAATGCCCCTCGTACGGGGAAGGGAGATCTACCCCTTTCGAAAACAGATTTTTTGCAAATGTGGCACTGTCCCTAAGAAAGAAGCGTTATTTTTATTATAATTTTTTTTTTTTTTTTGCCTTTCTAAATTAAAAGCCAGTGGCATTAAATAAAAAAAAATAAATCATGAGTAAATTAAATTGAAATTATAAGTTTTAAATTGTTACGGTGGATTAATATTCGTAAAAGAAAGTGAGAAGATGCGGACAGCGACGATCAAGAAGAAATGACGAAAGAGGAGACAGTCAATTTCTCTTTTTCTTAACTTTTTTTTAACAGGGGAGCTGCGCCAGAAAAAGTTTGGAAACCGCTGCATTACACGGTATTTTTTCTACCCTGAGTGAAACGAGAAAGTGACCAAAGGAGAAATGAGATGACTGACCTGATTGCTGGCCGTAAAAAGAACAAGATCAGGATTGGCTCCTGGAATGGGCTTGAATTCAATGTTGGTACTAGAAATGAATGTTAAGGACTATAGATTCGGTTGTTCATTGAGTAAAATTGCGAGGTGAGTTCAAGGTAAACAATGAGTTCGGATACATTCGAATGGGGCTGTTGCACACTTTTGCTGAGAACAATTTAAGGACTGGTTCAGATGTAACAACGTGCAAAAACAACAATAGTAGCACTAAAAACTCAACAAATTCACTCCTAAACTCATAAAATGCTTATAAATGTGCAAGCGTAATGGCAGCGGATGGCAATAATAACTGGAGACTCCCATCTAATAATACTGTAACTCCATCAAGAAGTGACCAATAAGAGACAATTTTCCTTTGACACCTTTTATTGGACGTGGATCACAACTCTGGTGTCTCCTTGTTCTGTGAATCTTCCTTGTCAGTATATAGAGAGTGACAAAATTAAGATAGGAATTCTCCATTATTAGCGCCCTCCGCCGCCATTATGCTCGCACATTCAAATCATTATAAGAGTTTAGGAGTGGATCTCGTGAGTTTTTAGTGTTATCATCATTATTTTTGCAGGTTTTTACATCTGAATCAATCCTTAAATTGCTTAAAGCCAAAGTGTGCAACAGCCCCATTCCAATAGGATACATAAGTTGCAGAAAGCAATAAACTATGAGTTAAACATGATTTTTATGGTGCAACTACCCGTAAGCTAAACCAATTTAAACAGGATTAAAGAGCTGATTTTTCAATTCATCCAGATGGAATTGTTATGCAAGAAAGCAGGGAATTGTATGATAAAACTTGAGGCAAATAACAATGCTTACTTCACTTTGCAAGAGAATCGTAAATACTTTTTAAGTAGTTTTCTAGGAGATAAGCCCTACACGTTTAACACTTTAAAATGAATTCGAAAGGATACTATTTTCCGACGTCTTCATAAATAAAAGCCTTCACTTCCGGTAACCGATTTAAAGCACATCCCCGGCAACTCTGAAATAAAAAATTAAAAATTTGTTACAAAAAAAAAAAAAATCAAGGAAGAGTGAAACATGACTGAAAAATTGAGGCTGAGGATGAAATCGTTTTTCGTAAAAACTATTTAAGAGAAAACTTTATCAACAATAGAGTGACACTGTCTTGTTCACATTATTGCCGAATCATCCTCAAACAATAAGCAAATCAGAGAACTACCTGCACTTCTGCCCTGCTAACTTGAGATCTCAAAGACTTGTGCTCCTCTAGGATCAACGCTTCATCAGAATCGTCAGCATTCACTGACGGGAAATGCTGAAGTATGCAAAGGTAAGAAAGACTTGCTACAAGGAAACATGAAATTGCTCTGGTGTTCTGCTTCATTTGAAGATGATCTGTAACAGAAGAATTGGTTACTGTAATGTCAAGAGACTGACAATAAATCAAAAGATTAATTGATCAATTGCAAACTTAAATTGGTGGTTATTGGATACTTGCTTTGGAGTCATTCCATGCCAACCCAACAAGGTAGAGCATTCACAATTTTAGAAATGGATGAAACTTGGTACACTTGTTCTCACCACCAAAATTAGAAACCCGAGTTGAATATTTCATTCCAGAGTCTCTAGAGTAATTTTCTTCTTATGAGAGCTTATAGTTTCAAGGATTCTTGGTTAAATTTCCCAGCACAGATTGCGTCATTATAATCTCAAAAATGCATAACTTCAAACGTAACACATGAATCATAGCAAAACAATTATTCCATACACTTTCGAGTGTGTAGCTTCAAGAAATATTTCTGACTCAAATTTGTGTCCAGAAATTTTTAACTAATGGACATTTAAAGTTTATTCGACCCTATAGGTGTCAAAACCCGATGTTACTTGATCAAGCGTATATAGTCCAGTCACCGAAGCAATTTTAGTTAGATAGATAGATGGAATCCACTTACAAATGGTTGAACTTTAGCTCAAAGTCATCTACCAAGAGAGAAGTACTTTTTCTGAAAAGTCCCTACCCCTGTGCCCCCCCTCCCCCCCGCTGCTCCAAAGTGAAAAAAGGGTATTCTTTTAGAAATTTGCCAAACATCCGGAAATGCAAAAGGAAAATTCATTTTTGTTTCAAATCTAAAAGAACCACCTGTAAAGTTCAGCCCCTGGAATTGAATTTACAGGAAAGCGCCAGCCCCAATAACTGCAATTTTGTCCTTGAAACCAAAATTTGCCCTGTTGGAAGGTCATTTTATGCATTTACGCATAATTGTTACCAAATATTTACCTTCCGCCCCTCTTAGGAATTTTTGGGCCCCTGACCCCTCCCCACATCCCCAAAAATTTCCTGGTTAAGCCACGAATGTTGATCGATCATGAATAAACGCCAGCCTAAGTTCAGGTAAGAGGGAATATTCCAGCTGGCAGATCATATACGTTTATATTAAACTGATTTTTAAGACTGTCTATGAGTGGTGACGCAATTGGTCAAGCATCGTGAGCCGTGAGGTTTTTTTCTTTTGTTCGCAGTCGTTCACATAGAACACATGGATTTTAGCGAACAGTGCTTATCACAGCGAGCGATTAAACAAAATTATCATCCACATAGACGGAGGCTTGTGGCCGATTTTTACTTCACATTTTCTTTGGTCCAATTTTGTTCGAAATCAATTTATGTTTTTTATAAGAATTGTGCCCGATAATCCCCAGCAGCTAGACAAATTTTTGTCTCATCCACAGTCTTCCATACACTCCATGCAAAAATTTGCCAACCGCGAATAGATAAAAAACCGACATTGACAGTAACCTAATACTGCTAAGTTTTCCCTTTGTCTTAAGGCTACTCAGGGGCACAGTTACTTAAAGGGCAACGAAACAATGGTTACCATAGCAACAGCCAAGTTACCAATAGCATCACTGAAGGACCGTCATGACATTCACTTACTCACTTAGAAATGATCAGCAATGATTGAAAGGAAATGATCAGCACACAGGTATCTCAAGTTTCTTGAAGGAGAAACTGTAAGAAGAATATAGTTATCTGCTCCTAGAATGCTGATTGACTATTGATTTTAGCAACAGACACAACCAAGGCCAATATTATTCAGCCAACATTACTATCACTTTCTTTTGGGCTCCATGGAGCAAGATGGTTGTACTCCTTTGGGGGACTCAGATCTTTTAGAAAAGGCAGTTTATGAAAATAATTATTGAGTAATACCAAAAATATGAAAAAGAAAAAAAACTCACCCTTGCACCAAAACGAGTTAAAGCTCTGCAGTACAGAGCAAGGACTTGTTGGGTTATCGAGGAATATCTAAGACAGAAATCTCACCACGTGCTCAATCACGAGGAGTTGTAATCACGGTCTTCCACGGGGGGCAATCACCTGCATAGACTGGAATTAAGTGATAAGTGATAATAGTGAAATGAAGCTGAAGTTACGATGAGTCGGCGTTTCAGACTTCAGAAATTCCACGGTAAATGGAGGTGAAGGATTGTTTCTTGAACGTATAGTATGCAAGTGCCACGAAATTATTTCCGGACTGGGGCTTCGATGGAGGAAGCGGATGTCACACAAAGTACAAAAGGATGTGGCTATCAGGCTATCTTGCTGTTATCGGCACAAATAGTTATCTCCTTTATCGCTGACTTGCCACTGATTTTTTATTGTCTTTGTCAACAAAAATTTTGTTTACATTATAATTAGCAGTGTACCAGCTCATCCAAAATGACACTACTGCTAATACTTAGCTAGTACACTCCGAAAATCAATAATGTCACTTCGAATATTTCAATTGTTTGCATTTAAATCAAAATTAAATCTGTGATTGTAGTTTTGAAAATAAAAAGTGACTTCAAAGTTTATTATAGCACAGAAGTTTTTCTCCCGTGACGAAATACTTCGAGCACCTAGGTCCTAGTGTACATTTTTTTTGGTGGTTAACCTGCTGTCCATTTTCGGCGGCATGGCTTTTTTGAAGTAGGGTTATGTTTTTGTGATTTTCAGATTTTAACGCATTCAGCCCTCATTCAATTTAGTATTTACACATTTTTTCTACACATTTCTAATTTTCCGAACAAGTTATAGTGCATTTGATGAACGCGGAGTTATTCTCGTTATTATTCACTGTTTATCATTGATTTCTATGTTTTTATACCTGTTTTAAGGTGATCTCAAGAATTACAACTCTTTGTCAGTTCGAGTCTCATCTTATGCAGAAATGGTTGTCCCTAAAACGGAAGTCAACTTACCATGGTAAAGAGTTTTTTTTGCTAATAAATCACATATTGCTCCTCAGGAGGTGGAAGATTTTGAGATTTCATTAGGCTTCTTCTGTTAGTGTTTTTCTCTTTATTTGATTCACGTCTTCCTCTTGACAAACTAAACTAACTATGAAATTAATGAGTCGTCTCTGATATTGACAAAATTCAAAGTATAGAGCAATTTAAAGCTCTCAGTCATCTTGATAGAGCTGAGATTTCTCTGGTTTTCCCAGTTGGTGCTTTATGATTAAAGATGTAGAATTGTAATTATCAGAATTTGACAAGCATCAGCTGACCGTGCTTTGAGTGCGCAAGTTGTGGATAAAGAGTTCAGTCTCTGTTCCCTGAAGGTTTTCATTGAGAGATGGAGACTGCCTCATTTGGGAAACCGTATTTCAACCTTTGAAAGGCTTGAGGGCTAAATTTATATGTGGGGCCCCTGTGGCTACTTACCTCAGAAAGGGCCAGTCTTAAAAAATGGCAAAGGCAAATGGAACGTTGCTCAGAGGAGAACATTTTAGACCAAGCTAAGCTGAATATCATGTATTATGGTTTGAAACACAATGATTACCTGAAACTGATCCAGGATGATTAAAATCCATGATGCCATATTTAGCAGTGCAGGCTAATCAAATCTGGCTGCCATTTTTTGTGTCAAAGCGACTATGGCTTTGTCATGTTATGGATTTAGTAAGGCCCTTGAATATGCTTCTTGTGGTGGTTAGAGTGCATTCATGATATTATCATGATACAGAATCGTAATCGGCTTCTAAGGCTTGTTTCAGAAGTGATGGCTGGCAGCCATTGGCTGCCAACAGCTCTTCGTTTACACACGTGGACGGACATATGTCCGTCCTCCGCGCCAATGGAAGTTTAGGAGTGAGGTCCCCGCCAACCCCTGTGCCAGCGCCCTGCCTGCGCAATAGGCGCAGATGCGGCCTACTGCGCTTTTAAACAAAGAGCTGTCAGCGATCAACACTTCCGAAGCAACCTCTCTTCTCCAGTCATAATCACAACTTCTGCTTCCCCTAATTTGGCTGACATTTTTGTGCAAAGATTTACAAAGCATCACTGAATGCAAGTTTTCAAGAGACAGGTTTAAATTGTATTTTACAGTTGTCAATTTTACAATATTTTCTATATACGGACTGCGGTGTTCTACTTATAATTTGGTTTACCATAGGATTTGGGATTTTCAGTCAGTATGTAAATTGAACTGCCAAACGGTAAATCTGGCCGTTCCTGTGGGAAACAAGCTGAACTTTTCAGGTATAATAGAGACCACGCACTATCTATCTTGCCCATGTTTGCGCGCGTTGGCAACTTTTTTTTTTTCAAAGTCTCAACAGAACACCGCAAACATGGTCCATACGTTGACTGATGAGAAACGGCGTTCAGATTTTTCCTAGTGAAAGCGAAGCACCGAAATTACATCAGTCAACGTATGGACCGTGTTGGATGGTGCACCCTCATGCTCCCTGTGTTAATTCCTGTTGAGTCCCAAAAAATAAGTCAGCCACCGCGCACACCGCTGCGTGGTCTCTATTACATATTGTCTCTGACTTTAGCTTCCTGCCTAACTTGATGCCACAGGTCCTGTTCCTTGATAACCTTTTTTTTTCTCTCTCTCTTAATTTTTTTCTCTTTGTTTTTCAGGGTTGAAAAATATCGTCCAAGCAAACTCGACGAGCTTATCTCACATGAAGATATCATAAAAACAAGTAAGGTTCACCCTTATTAGATAAATTCATACTGTTATTGTGCTTTGTTTCATAATTACTAACCTGTTCAACATCGTACAATTTGATATTTTTTGTTGACAGTAATCTCCAGTAAAAATTGCGTTAGAAAAGAAATAACAAGGCTGTAGATTGACCTCTGGCCTGAAAAGTTTAATGATAAGTTTTTGCTGCACCAGTTTTTCTGAGTTTTTTTTTTTTTTTGGTCAAAACAGCATGAATTCTTTAGTTTCTGAACCGAGGGGCACAGAGCCAATCCAGTATTACCCCAGAGCCATTGAAGTCAAGTTTCTTTTAATGGAATACAGTTCCTGGTGCTTGAAACTCCTTTTTTTTTCCATTTTTTTGTGGCTCAGTCTGTTTCAGTGAACCCAATTCACTCTGGTTCTCAGATAACGTAATCAGTGTCACCAGATAAAAAATGACCGAAAGCCGTACGAATATTTTCAAAAAGCCGTAGCCAGTTGTATTTCCATGCTAGTTCTATTGGTAAAAAGCCGTATCAGCCGCGCTGATATTTAGCCAAAAATATTTGGCTTTTTGTTTATTTGTCGGTCAAATAGTCGTACACGTGATAACACTGAACTGAACCAGCTCTACGAGTTGCTTGTGGTTTTAAAATTGAAATTACCGTCATTTGTGGTTTGTATAAGCAAAGGTGGTGACGGCTCTCTGTTGCAGTCAAAAGAAAATAGAATTTAGTAAAAATACCACGCTATCAACTTACTATGCTGCCCATGATATTATTATTATTAAATTGACTATATTTGATGGTTTTGACCATCTCTTGCATTCATTTTCACTCATCGATTTTAGTTTTTTTCCATCCTAATCTGGTTTTCTTTTACAGTTAACCGTTTTGTAGATCAGAAACAGCTACCTCATTTATTGTTTTATGGACCTCCTGGAACAGGCAAAACAAGCACAATTCTTGCCTGTGCAAAGCAGATTTACCAACCAAGTCAATTCAAATCAATGGTAAATCCATCTCAATTAGTTTTTTTTCTTCTTTGCGCAAAAATTAACTTTTTGCTTTTCTAAAAATGGTGAGAAGAAGTAGTGGAGCGGCCGCAGACTGCAGCCTTACTGCTGCCCGCCATATTAGAAACACTAACTCCTCAAGAATGCGCAAGCAATTATTTTTTATCTTTTTTTTTTTTCAACAGCTTTTTTTAACTAACACACACAGTGCTTTTTTTTTTATAAAAAAAGCTGAAAAAAAATTTTAAAGGATTTCTCTCATGTGATTTCAGTAATTATTTTTCAAATTATTTTTCTCTTGAACTGCATGTATTTCTTTAACTTTATCTCACATCTTTTTTCCTCAACCAGGTTCTTGAACTGAACGCCTCAGATGACCGTGGTATAAATATAGTTCGTACGCAAATCTTAAACTTTGCCTCAACCAAAACTATCTTCAAATCTGGGTATAAATTGATTATTTTAGATGAAGCGGATGCCATGACAAATGATGCTCAAAATGCCCTGAGAAGAAGTGAGTCAGATTTTACCATTGGAAATTTTTTTTTGTCTCTAAAATCAAAATCTTTAGTGTGATCCATGATATTCTTCTCCCATATTTTTGTTTCATATCTGTTTCCTTAAAATGAATTTTTATTTTTTGTATGTTAAATGCTTGTTGTGTTTTATAGGTAAGATGCCTTTGTTTACTAACTAACTAACTGCCGGTGCTATAGCCCTGGATGGGCTTTGGCCTCCTCAACAATTTCTCTCCAGAGCCTTCTGTCCTTGGTTTTATCCTTCCATCCTTTTACTTTCATTATGGCCAAATCTTTTTGCACTTTGTCTAGCCACCTCAGCCCAGGTCTTCCTTTCTTTCTTATTGACAGTATTCTTGACTTCAATACTCTCTTAGGCATTCGGTTTTCTTCCATCCTTTCTATGATGCCTTTGTTTACCTGTTGCAAACCAAAGGGGAGCACATATTTGCATAGCTGACAACTTGCTACCTGTTTTTCATCGTTGTAAAACTTAAAGGCAGCCATCTTAAGTATTCCCTCGACATCCTCTCGACTATGGTTTACATCCAGAATGAGGTTGTTGCACTTTTTTGCTTTAAGCGCTTTAATAGTCAGTGAAAGTGTAAAAACCTCCGAAAGTAATGATGGCAGCACTGAAAACTTCCAAAATACACTCCTAAACTCAATGCAGGCACAGAATACTCTAATCAGAACGGAAACTCTAATTCATTTTGAAACATTCTTTACTTCGGGCCGCCATGTTCGAAAGTGAGCATCTTCGGCAATCTTCGGCAGATCTTCGGCAACTGGCCGAGTTGTGATTGTTGTATAGCCTGACAAAGCATGTCCGCCATCTTGAGAAATGAGTAGGCACAGTTGCCAGTTTGTGCCAGTAAATTCCAAATCTTGTTTCCATTGGCTCTTATGGGAGTTTCCCTTCTGATTGTATTATTCTGTGATGCAGGCTTTTATTTGCGCCAGGGTAATGGTGGCGTAGGGCAGTAATAAAGGGAGATCCTATCTTATGGAGCTGTTGCAAACTTTTGCTACAGGCTTATTATAGTTGATTATGGGGTATTACCTTGTAAAATAACGTAGCGCACTAAAAAATCACGAAATCCACTCCTAACTCACAAATGCTTTTAATGCGAGACCGTAATGGCGGCCGAGGCCACGGGTTTCTTATGGCAATTGTGCTTCTTTATTCTGTGTAGTGTTCGAGAGCACCTCGTGTAGATGGCGCTGATTGAGATAGGGAATCCACTGAAAACCGCGGCCCCGCGCCATTACGGTCTCGTTAAGCATTTGTAGTTCAGGAGTGGATCTCGTGATTTTTTAGTGCGCTTACCGTTATTTTTACTGGATATTTCCCTTTATCAACTATTAATAAGCCTGTAGCAAAAGTTTGCAACAGCTCCATTTCGTCACTCTCTCCATGTTGACATGGATGATTTACAGAGTAATTATTCACCAGAGTAGTTACCCCACATCTGGTGAATGATGCCATGATATCTAGTCTCTCATTGGTCACTTTTTGATGGAGTTACAGTATTAATAGATGGGAATCTCCCGTTATTACTGCCCTACGCCACCTCTACAAATAATAGCATAGTAGCAAATAAAAGCGTTTGTTGAGTTTAGGAGTGTATTTCGGAACTTGTCGGTGCTGCCAGCATTATTGTTGGATATTTTTACACCAGAATCGACTAAATTGCTTACAGCAAAAGTGTGTAACAGCCCTGTGGCAGCTCGTGATATTTGGCAACCATGCAAGTTTCCCACTTAAACGTAGGTAAAATAATCGATTCTTGCGGAGGCTGGCAGCCTCCGCGAGAATCGATTGTTTTACATTGGTTAAATAGGAGGAGGACACGGTTGCCAAATTTCACGAGCCGCCACTGTAACAGCCCCATTGGTTGCTTCCTCAGAAGTTTTCAGCTGGGCTTCGGACTGCAGCTAAAATCAGTTCGGGTTCAGTTTGCGGTTGGCACTTTTGAAAAAGTCTGTTCATGGTTAGGTTCAGGCTCACTCGCCATTTAGGTTTGCTTTGAACTAGTTCACATACTGTTGAACAGGCTCGGAGCTGTTCAGTTAAAAGAAACAAAGACCTTGATGAAAGGGAAATTGAAGGAACTCTATTTGTTTAAAATTTATTGAGAGCTATTGAACTATTAAAACTCATTCTTTTTACTAGCAGGTACCTAGTTCCCAAAAGTGAGATACATCGAAAGCGCCCAGAATAAGTGCTGAAACTTTCAGTGCTTGTTCTGTTTCACTTTCAATCAAAACCGTTCTTTTAAGATCAGTTGAACCGGTACCAACCAGGTTCAATTTGTCAGTTGTTTCAGGCCATAAATCATTTTATTTTTAGGTGAAATGTTTACTGTTTGAAGCAGTTTTCGGTTTGGTTTGGTTTAATGCATTGGTGTTGAAATTTTTAACAATTTTTTAAGTTTTATTCTGAAAATTTTGGATGGTTTTTCTGTATCACTGGCTCAAAATTTTTGGAGTGAGTTGGTGAGCTATCTTTAATTTTCCCTGCGAGTCTTGTGGCTTTTCTTCGTCTCTTTCGGTTCTCGTTACCATGGCATCATTAACCATGGTGCATTTTATGAATTTGATTTTTTTTTTTTTTTCCAGTCATTGAAAAATTCACCGAAAATGTGAGATTCTGTATGATTTGCAACTATCTGAGTAAGATCATACCAGCGCTGCAGTCACGTTGCACAAGGTTTAGATTTGGACCGCTAGATTCTAAACAAATATTGCCTCGTTTGGATCATGTCATCAAAGAGGAAAAGTTAGTTGTTCTTTCCAATTATTAATTTTATTTATTTAAAATGTGAATTAGAAAGAGTTAACGTAGCTTACAGAAAGGTATGTCCTTGCAAAGTTGAGTTGTGAATTTGGGATGGTGGAGGTGGATGGCACCAGTGGTCAATTATCTCAGAGACAATTTTTAATTGGGTGTATTGCGCAAAATATATTATAAATTATGAAAAAAGGGTTTTCATAAAGTGTAGGTATAGAAATGATCATCATGAGAAGGATTAAAGTTATCGTAGGAGCATTGATATTTGCATAAAACCAATGTATTCTGAGGAAATACATAGAAATATTTTAAGATTTTGAACTTTAGAGGGCAAATGTCCAGCATTGGTGGCCAGGAGCAAATGACACAAAACACGAAACTAAAGTTCTACTTTTTTAACAATTGAATGTCATTAGCTTTGAAAAATCTATTGTAACAAACCATTAAAAACTTTAGTTTAATACTAGGGGGCTTCGCCCCCTTGCCGCTCCGCGGCCCGTTCCCCGGAGGCGCTGCGCGCCGCCTTTTACCACTATATAAAATTGAGAAAAGATTAGGGGAGATAGGTCAGTTACGCAAGAAAAAAGAGAAGTGACCAGTTCGAAGACTGCGGGATGGGGGGTAGATTCAAGGGTTCACCCCGCTTATTGGGCTGGGCGGAGCGGAGGAGTGGGGAGGCTCTGGCTCTCCCGTTCAACTCGGCTCATTTACCCCCCGTCGCGTCGCCACGTCAGCAATTAGTCACGGCACTTCCGGGCGCACACACAAAAATGCCAGAAAATTAAAAAATCGAAGGTTTTGAGAGAAATGGGAAAAAATCAAGTTTTCAGTCAGCTACTTGTTAGATTTTTATATTATGTAAGGAAATTTGGGCTTTTATACCCACCTGCAGGCTGATTCTCCCTGTTTGGACGAGACGAGACGAGATAGGAAGTAACGATGAATCCCATTGGTTTAAATGGCGTCACGTGACAGATTTGAAGTCATTGCGGTGCGATCGCGAATGCTCCGAGTCATGATTTTGAAATAAATGACTCGGAGCATTCGCGATCGCACCGCAATGACTTCAAATCTGTCACGTGACGCCATTTAAACCAATGGGATTCATCGTTACTTCCTATCTCGTCTCGTCTCGTCCAAACAGGGAGAATCAGCCTGCTGAGAGAGTGAACTCCCAATCGGGAATATTTGCAGTGAATAAATTCCTGGGAATTTAAAGTGATAATCCTTGTAGAAACCTAGATGGTCCATAATTCTACTTTGGCTCTCCTAGAATAAACGTTCGCCAGTATAATAGATTAAGAATTTGTTTATTTTGTTGTTTTTTTAACGTACAAGGGTCAATCTAAAAGTAAGTTTCATAGGTCTTTTTCGCAGGCCTTATTTATGGTAGTAAAAATCCAATTGCACCCTTTAATCTGTCTTATCTTCAGCTTTTCATAGTTTCTTAAAGTAAGTGCATTTTTATCGTTTTATCAAAAATATGACTAGTTTTCTGCACCTATACCAAAAAATTTTCTGCCACCTCCCGCCAATTTTTTACAAACGAGAGTAATCTTCAAATCAGCGATTAAAATTATCCATTTTTGATCGGCCATTGTCAATGCGCTTCTTCCATGTATATATGACATCAAAACCGGTACTGAAAAAGGTGGAAGGACTGAGGTGGTTTAAGAAGTACACCTGGTTTAAGCCATTTTTTTTATTGCTGATTCGAAGATTGCTCTCATTTGTAAAAAGTTGACAGGAGGTGGCAGGAAATCTTTTGACATCGGTGCAGAAAACAAGCCATATATCTGTAAAAAAGGAACCTATTTTAACAAAAACTGTGTAAGTAGTTGAAGAGCTGAAGATTTGAAAAATTCAACGGTGTCATTGGATTTTTTCTACCATAAATAGGACCTGAGAAAAAGACCTAACTATGAAACTTACTTTTTGACTGATCCTCGTACTTATGCTACCCATTTTATTGGTACGTGAAAATTATTTTTACTCACTCATATTTTGTCACAGGGTAGAAGCAACTGACGATGGTAAAGCAGCACTCATAGAGCTAGCAGGAGGTGATATGAGAAAAGTGTTAAATGTTTTACAAAGTGCGGCATCTGCATTTCCTGTGGTAAATGAAGATGCTGTCTACTCATGCTGCGGACATCCCTTGAAAAATGATATTTTCGATGTCCTAAAATGGCTTCTCAATGAATCTTTCACTTCTGCCTATCGTAGTAAGTAAAACTATCTTTCCGTTTATTTTGAGTTTGTCTAGCAAGCTGATCAAGAACAGTCACAATGAATACGCAATGTTTTGTAATAAAATAGCATTGCATTTCATTGCAAAAGACTTAGTTTTAGATACTACTTGTTTGCGAGTTCACGTGTAAAATAGTTCTGAAAGCTTAGAAGTTTGGATATTACTTCACTGCCTCAAATTGTAAAATTTAGTTGTGTTGTCTTCTCATGCTAAGTAGAAGTAGAAGATAGAAAAAGGTAAAATTTGGCTGCGTGATCAGATCTTAAATTGTGATTGCTTTCTAGTGTGTATCTAGTTTGAATTGTCTAATGTATGTTTTTCGTATGCTGCAGTAAAATGATTAATGGAGTGGAGAATGAAAGGAGTTCAGGCATTACTAACCTCACAACTTTTGTTCATGGTTGGCTTGTAGCTTTTTTTATTTGATAGTTCTGCTGCTGCTGGAAGAAAAAAACTTAAAACATAGAAGAAATTTATAAGCACAAGAAAAAAGTTTAAAAGTGTTTCTCAAAAAACAGTGTTGGAAACATGTATTCTGTTTCTTTGGTTTGTTCAAGGACTCATCATTGTTGTCTTCTCAGAGCAGGGCCGGACAAGGAAAATTTGGCCCGGGGTGCTGATACCCCAATTGGCCGGGTACCTGAATGGGCGGTTTAGGGGGGGGGGGTCTGCCCCGGAAATTTTTTCAACATTTCCACCGCTCAAAACGAAATTTAGTGCATTTCACAATAGAAGTAACTGCTTATTCTACCGTTTCTTTTATTGATAATTTGTCAAGTAACGCAATACAAAGTGAAAGACACGAGCATCGGGAGGGGGGGGAGACCTGGTGAAATGCTACACCTATGACATTTATGGTTGATTTGAGGTAGAGTTATTTGCTTATTTGTGCTGAAGCTTGGACTGAGCCTTCATTTGAACTATAGTATTTACTTATATAACTAACGAAACTATTTTTTGCGGTCAAGTTAAACGATGAGCTACTTTGCCACTTTGTTCCCTTTTTCTCTTCTTTTCTGAGCAGCAATTTGGCCCGTAAGGCCGTTGGCCCGCGGTGCGATCGCACCCCCAGCACCCCGGCCAGTCTGGCCCTGTCTCAGAGACAAGAGAGGTGGTTCACTAGCTATCTGGCCCTTGTTATAGGGATGGCGATACTTGGCAGTTGTATAGATATCAGTATCGATCGATACTGGTGAAGAGTATTGATTCTCGCAAGTATCCATACTAGTGAGGAGCAGTGATACTCGCAAGTATCGATACTGGTGACAAGCATTGATACTCGCAAGTATTGATACGGATGAAGAGTATTGATACTCGCAAGTATTGATACTGATGAAGAGTATTGATACCCGCAATTATCGATACTGGTGAAGAATATTGATACTCGCAAGTATCGATACTGGTGACAAGCATTGATACTTGCAAGTATAGATACTTTTTTAAATATAGGATTTCAGCGGCTGCTGCATCTAGTTCCAAGCGTGTAATTTAAATACTCGCCCTCTCTTATGACAAAAGCATTTCAGCAATCACAGTCTATATTTTTCCGGAAGAGAACTTATTTCCGGAATTTTGGCTTAAGTTAGGTGCAAATAAGGCAACCAGAAAAAATTAGAAACGCATCAAACAATGGAAATCCCAGAATCGAATCCAGTTTTTGTGGTGTATCGATACCTCCTAGGCATCAATACCAGGGGTGAGAGTATTGATATTTCCGAAGTATCGATACAATATCACCATCCCTACCTCGTTAAAATTGTTTGGCAACTTTTTATTTTGGGACACAACCAAACAATGTCCAAAAGCTCTTGTTTTGACTGTTGAACAAAGATGCCAATCAGGACGAAGAATCGGTGTTTTTGTTGTTGGTCAGCAATCAACTTAGGAGCTGTTGGATGTCATTCCCTACGTTATTTGGTAGAGGACCCAAGAATAAAGTTATCCTCAGAACGATTGGCTAGTGCATAGTATCATGGTCTTTGTTGTCTCTGGATCTTCCTTATTGAGAATCTCTTTTTACACAGACCTAAGAAATTTTCAAAACAGTGCAATGACGGTATGTAGGCCACTTTCTATCGTGACCAATGAAATCCATTTCCCATCTTTACAATCCTTGTGTCTCAGTCCATCACAAATTAATCCATGTAATCACAGATTAATTAGTGTGGCCGCTTTAAGATTTTTCAATGCCCTTCCTACCCAGTTAAAGTTATCATTCAAAAACTCATCCGTCAATACTTTTATGACCCAGGTGAAGAAGCTTCTCACTCAAGAGGCCTTCTACTCAATCAAGTAATTCGTTAATTGTACTGGTTAAATTATTGTTAATTTTATTAATTTATTATTATTTATTTTGTGCTCCTGCTTCTCTTGTACCTTCCTGGCAAGTACCTTAGCGTTTGTCAAAGGCTTTCTGTACTAGACTGAAATAAATAAATGGATAAATAGATAGATAAATAAATAAATCCACACTCTCAAAAACAGATTAATCCTAAGATTATATCAAATCTAATTCCCTTCTATGAATTTCAGAAATCCAAGAATTACAAATTAGGAAAGGACTGGCCCTTCAAGATATTCTCACAGATGTGCATAAATTTCTTCATAAAAGTAAGTCTTTTTATGTCACGTTAAAGTTGTGTGAAGCTGAGTTAGTCAAATATACAGAAACTGACGAGTCCCATCAGTGAAAAGAACTATTCAACAATCCTCACCTACTCTTTAATTTTAACTGCTGGCTGATTTTTGAAATCACAGGACAAGACTGGTAGACTTGATGAATGAAAAGCTGCTATTGGTCCTTCGAAGGTTTTCATAGAAAAGTAGAGCTTTGTAACCAAGTCAGAGCTGCCGATTTGCGTAGATTTAATGGCATTTTTAAATTCACCGATGATTTCACCGGTTGAGAAAAGATTACATAGTTCAACTCAGTGTATGACTGTAATGCACGAAAATACTCTGATCTGTAATCTTTTCTCAATCGGTGGAAACGCTGTCAATTAATTAGAATATACCGGTTGAGAAAAGATTACTGATCAGAGTATTTTCGTGCATTACAGCCATAGACTGAACTAAGCTCTGTAATCTTTTCTCAACTGGTGGAATCTTCGATGAATTTCAAAATGTCATTAAATCTACGCAAATCGGCAGCTCTGAACCAAGTATCCCTCCGCTACATTTGATGAGCTAAAGGCTACTTGGAACAAGGGATAGCTTATTAAATGTAGCAAAGGGATACTTGGTTACAGAGCTGTACTTTTCTTTTAAGGTGATTCTATGGCAAACTCCAGGAGATTTTAATCCGATAGATGCCGTAACTTGTCGCTGGTTCCGAAAATAGCCGTTTTTTTACAGTTTTCGGCTGTTTTCTCTGAACAGACAAATAATAGACGAAAAATCGGATTGTCAGCACCTGCGTAATTTTTTGCTTGCATTTTTGAGCCATAAACGGGCTAAATAGGTTCAGAAATAAAGACATATTTATGGGAGGAAAAAATCATATGTAATTTGGAGTTGTATCAGTGAAGATTACAGGTGAAACCGAAACCTGTAAATCTTCACTAATACAGCTCCAAATTACATACGATTTTTTCCTCTCATAAATACGTCTTTATTTCTGAACCTATTTGGCCCAAAATGGCCTGTTATGGCTCCAAAAATCAAGCAAAAAATTACACAGGTGCTGACAATCCGATTTTTCATCTATTATTATTCGTCTGTTCAGAGAAAACAGCCGGCTATTTTCGGAACCAGCGACATGTAACGCCATCTATCGGATGAAAATTTCCGGGAGTTGCTGGCTAACCGTTGACTTCGCACTAAAACCGTCTATTTAATATTTATTGAAAAAGGTATGGGATTTTTAAACATGAGATGCAAGAGTGTTTAGAATCCCAGTAATTTTTGATCAGTAAATGTATTTATTTTCAAGTTGTGTGTGTGTGTTTTTTTGTTTAGTTTTTTTTTTTGGTTTCAAATGCTTCTCAGAAGCCCAAAATTCTAAATGTGTCCTTATTTCCTTTCATTCTTCTCTTACCAGTTGAACTACCACAGAAAACCGTCATAGAGCTACTAATCAAAATGGCTGATATTGAATATCGATTAGCTGGTGGCACCAGTGAAAAACTACAAGTCAGTGCCTTAGTTGCAGCTTTTGTACTAGCACGAAATAAGCTTGAGGCCAGTTAGAAATAAACGGAAAAAGGAAAATCAGTAAGTACCATTATCCTCTATTCAATTCAAGTTTTGATCTATCCCAAAAAAAGGAAAATTTGAAAGAGAATGACTAGACAAAATGTACAAAAAAAAATTATTTTAATTTACAAAATTAAATTACGCATAAATAACAAATAAATTATTGGATCATTATTTTTTTTTTTTTTTATTTCATCAATCTTTTTTTTTTTTTCCTTGTTAAAACTAAGAAAGACAACAAATGGAAGTGCTTTTATCATTAATTTTAGTTTTAATTAAGTAGATATTGGGGAGTCTTCTTCAGCTCTTCTTCTATTTATCCGGTACATTTATCCGAAGATATCCGGTACAGTAATATGCTGACAGGTCTTCAAAGAGTCAAAAAATGTTCTGTTTCAAATAAAAGGGAAAAATCTAATGAATTTTGGTTGGAAAGGAAAAACCTTTCCTGAGTTAGCAACGTTAGAAGTTACCAAGTGCAGAGTTATAAGGGATAGTGCTGGGTTTTTGAGTCCCTTCAAGTCGTTTAACATTCTCGAAATGCCTGGTGATTTAAAGTCACGCAAATAAATCCTACGCAATCCCACTGAATCAAGTTGATTCAGGAGGCACTTATTTTGATTTTACAATGTCTTTAGATTACATGAGAAATAACTTTATACAACTTTTCTAGAAGAACCTGAACCCCCTCAATTCAATCAACTTGCACAATCTGAGGAATAATGTTAAGGCATTTCCCCATTTTGTGGATTTTTTTTCCACGTTGCTTTTGTCATTTCTTTTGCTGCTCTAACTTTAGTTTTCAGCTGTTCTTTCAGCTTGATTAGAGGCTATTTTTTAAATCATCATACAATTGCTTACTTTTTCTAAACAATTGTTGTTATTTTTCATAAATTTGACT
>VMOF01000320.1:49605925-49649837 GCA_011764245.1 Trialeurodes vaporariorum
CCCAATTCGGCGAGCGGGTTGTAGAGGGGAATTTGATGGACGAAAAAACTATGGCTGAGACATTATGTGTTATCAATACAAATAAGTGAAAGAGGTTGACCCACCATAAGGAATGGGCAATCGTCCAAAAAAATTTGTAATTTCAGGGTCGATAGAGCTCGCCAAGGCGCGTTCAGAAATGTCCAGTTTTTTTTTAATTTTGTTCAACTGGGGAGAGGGACTCAAAGTCAAAATTTCGAAGTCCCATAACTTTCGCCCAAATTATTATTTCGACTTGCATTTTACGCTAAAAAATTTCTCTGAAAAAGAGCTTTCGATTGATGTGTATGAAAGTCCAATTAAAAAAATGTTAAACCAATTTTTTTAACAAAAAAAAGTTGGTAATTTGAGTCTAAAAAATACGCGCAACGCACGCAGGAGAATAAAAAACTATGGAGTTATAAAATTCAATGTTATGGTCTTTCGAATGGTGCAAACCGCAATCCGGGGAAATGATTTGTTCCAAAGTTAAAAGCACTTAAAGTTGCGCACCTCCGAAATTACGGTGCGGTCAGTGTATATTTTCAATGGCTCGCGTCACCCTTGCACAGAGAGATCGGCACGCACGCGCACTGACCGCACCGTAATTTCGGAGGTGCGCAACTTTAAGTGCTTATAACTTTCGAACAAATCATTTCCCCGTATTACGGTTTGCGCCATTCGAAAGATCATGACATTGACTTTTATATCCATAGTCTTTTATTCTTCTGCGTCCGTTGCGCGTATTTTTTAGACTAAAAAAATTGAAAAAAATTGGTTTAACATTCTTTTAATTGGACTTTCATACGTACATCAATCGAAAGCTCCTTTAAAGAGGATTTTTTAGCGTAAAATACAAGTCAAAATAATAATTTGGGCGAAAGTTATGGGACTTTGAAATTTTGACTTTGAGCCCCCCTCCCCAGTTGACCAAAATTAAAAAAAACTGGACATGTTTGAACGCGTCTTGACAAGCTCTATCGACCCTGAAATTATGAAATTTTTGTGTCGATAGCCCATTCCTTCTGGGAGCTGGATCAACCTCTTTAACAGCATTTTTAAACCTAGCACCGAGGTGTTTTCGGGGTATAAAGCACCGGGGGGGGGGGGGTGGTTAGATTCTATCCCAAATTACTTTTTGGCCAATTTATGGATTTTTTTTTAACTTTTCGGGCTTTTTATTGCTGAAGTGCCTTGATTGAGCCTGTACCTTTAACACTTACAAATATTACTTGGAGTTTAGTAGATTTTTTATCATTTTTGTGAAAATCTTGATCAAAAATTTAAAAAATTAAACTTCCTCCAAAATGCGTAAAGTAGCAAAAACCCGTTCTTCGTTTTAGAAACAGAAAGCTATTTTTAGATCGTTAGAAATTTGTGAGCGTGTTTCTGAAACACTTGGGAAAGCTAAACTGAAGCCATAGATTATTTCAACTTTTTGTTAACTTTTTATCGCCAAAAAACACACCTGAGGTCAAGTCTTAACCCCCGTCCTCTATGCTTCGAAGGTTAAATTGTAAGCAAGAAAATTGAGAGGGAAGGATTTTTCCTTTTGTAAGATTTCAAAATGTTAACAAATTTTTATCTACAACATGACATTTTTCCTTTCAAACTTTTTACCCCCTCTGAATACCTCTCTGAAACCTTTATCTCAAACTTTTTAGGTCACCAATTGAATTGTGTAGTTCGAAAACACGCCATCGTCATTTTTAAGGAAACTACAAAAACTGTGCAGCGCGGGGGGAAAAAGTCAATGCAGAAAAAATCTTTCGGAAGTAGGAAGAAGAAAGAAGTACTAAAATACCTTTCTTAACACCAAAATGTTTTTTTCTGCAATGACTTTTCCGCCCGAGCTGCACATTTTTTGTAGTTTCCTTAAAATCACGATGGCGTGTTTTCGAACTATACGATTCAATTAATGTGGCAGTTGCAAAGGTCTGAAAATAGGGATTTTTATAAGGGGAAGGAAAATACTTTGAGCTGAGGACACACTTGTCTTTATTTTTCTTCCTAACTGTCTCGATTTCGAAGATACACTTGTGTAAAGTTACTGAAAATTAAGTGGGAAATGAAGTCAACATTCAGAATTCCCATTTAAAAGAATGTATTTTGGTCCAAAATCACATTTTCCCGAGCTCTGAAACATAGGTGGAAACCGAAGGCATCATTGTTTTTTTTTTCTTCCCAAAGTACTTTCATTTGGATACAAAAAAACACCGTAATGCAGACCTTTGTCTCTGCCCCATTTCACAGTTGAACCTAAAAAGAAAACCCTCTTTTGGCCACTGTTAATAGAAATATTTCGCGGATAAAATCTTTCAGTTTCAAAGATTTCCATCATCTAGCCGGGCAAAAAAAAAACTAATTCAGGTCCTTATTTTTTTCACATTCCTTTTCTTTTGATGGAGCTCTCAAGAGCCTAGTTTCACTGAACCTGTCATTTTCTACTAAAATTTAAAAACACATGATTACTTTTCTGACGTATAAAGCAAGATAAGACTGCTCGTCTGATTCAGTGATATTTAGTTGGTGCCTCAATTGATTGCAGGGCTGCTACTCTTAATAAAACCAGAAAATCCAGACAGAACCCAAAAGATTTTTTTCCCGTTAGGAGCTTAAGAAGATCAAACTTAAGTTTTCCAAGTCAGCCCTAAAAAGCTGAAAATAGGAAATGACGTTTAACAGTGAAATAGAAACGCTTGCAAATTAATGAAACTGGGTTTGAACCTTTCCAACTTGCCTCCTTAATTCTTAGTCCTAACATTTTCGGGGAAGAAATTGACTCGGATCCTCTCAGAACTGAAATTCTGACTTCACTAAGGCCAATCAAGCAGAAAAAAATTCAAGGATAGTTCAAAAAATTTTGAACTGGAAAATAATAGCAACTCTGTGATCTGTATGCTTAAACTATGTACGTTTCAACTTTTACAAATCGAACTGTACTTACGTGATATGATGATTTATCATGATCTTTTTTGTGGCCTTTTTTTTTTACAGCGAATCAAACTTTATATGTAGTCTATTTTTTATCACCTAATTGTACTTTTTTCCCCTCTATCAAAATAAAATACTGTTTTCCTATTTTCCCCCCATTAACCTTACTATCCTTGTGCTTCTTCATAAAATCTTACTCACCTGCTCTGAACAGAACCGATTTTAAAATGTTAATGTTTGTGTACCCAAAATCATAGTGACTATCGAAACATAAGACAGTCGATTGCATCAGGCATAAGAGCTTCTTTTGCCTCGGTCGAAGGATTCCCAATAGTTTGCATTTGTCATTCAAGACAGAGCTGTACTTTAAATTTAAATTATTCAATGTAAAACGATAACTTTTCGTTTTGGGTTTGGTGCTACTGCAAAAAGAATGTTCGTTCATCTTTTCGTGACATTGATGTTTTCATTGCCATACAACTAAAGGAGCAGATTTGTCTAGTGATTCAGAAACTTCTCTGATCCATCACTTAAATCATCAGATATGGTCTGTACAGTTTTCTACTGTATGCCCAGGAAATTTTAAAAACTGACCTTGGCGAACGAATCAGTGCCAGGATGATCTGAAAATCCAGATTATGTTGGATTACAACTACAGAACGGACAATTGCTTTTCCTCACTAGGGCGGTGATTAGCTTCTAGTCTTGATTTTTGTTTGGTGATACTCACAGTAAGAAATGAAAAAGAAGGAAACCACACCAGCATACCGCGCGACAAAGCTCATTATGAGGTTCATGCCCGATTGGAGAATGAGATCGGCATGATGTTGGATCGCGGCGGTCCCCTAGAGGCGCCTAGAGGGGAATTCATCCAACTCCCGCCGTTTTTCGAAATAGACATCGTACTCTTCACCCGGGATTACCCGTCGTTCTATATTGAGTTGTTGTGACTCATTCCTTTTTTTATATAAACGGTAAGTCCACGGTTAGTCTTCCATTGTCTTTCCGAACACCTGTTCAAAGTAGTTTCAGAACTTGGTTGATTCGTGATCCAACCTCTTGTTATCTCTAACGAATTCGGGTGCGGGGGGATGTTAAGACCAAAGGACTTGCGACTGTCATTTTCTGTGTTTCCCAAAGTTCTATTTTTCATCAATCATTTCTAGGAGCCGTATTTCGAACAGCTCTCACTACGGCATCTATTATACTTACGTTCAATCGTCGTTCATGGGTCTTTCCATGGTTTGGCCAGAGCGTGATAACATCCTGTTGCTAGATTATCAGTGGGTCGTGGGTAAAAGTTGTAGCTTCATTTCCGATACTTCCATTTCTCACTCACTTATACCACTTCAGGCAATCGATTAAGGGTAAGTAATTGGAAAGATCCCATACGATTTTCTTTTAACTGACAAACATTTGATCTCAGGGTCAATTTTTGATTTGTAAGACCTCGCATCCAGTAATTGTGATGCAAGTGATCTCCTCATAAACTTTTGAGTCGACAAAACAGAATCGCATCCAAGTATTGCATTCAAATTGAGCAATTGTATTTTTAATAAAAATGTTTTCCTCTTCCCCCCATTACCTTTCTTGCAATTAATTGCACACACTTGAAGCAATTTCACTATCAAGTGTTATATTTGTTTCATTTCTGACCCCCCCCCCCCCCTTTACATATTATCAAACCTGATCCTACAGTTGTCATAACAAGGTACATCGGTGACGCCCCCAAAATTTCATAAGTGATTGAATCCTAACACTCCTTATTAGACACTTTCAAATAGTAAGAGGGGTTAGTGCAAGACATTTAAAAAGAACTCGATTGTTAGAATTTTTTTATTTTTCTGATTCTCTTTAATGGTTGTGTAATTTATTATCCTTATTCCATGAAAGTATGTGCAGCAAATTAACTATGATGTGAAAAATCAGGTGAGCTTAGTTGAGGTTACAAGACTTTAAAGAAAACTCTATAGTTACAATTTTTTTTTCCTGATTCTCTTTCATTGTACTGTAATTATCATCCTTATTCCATGAAAGTATGGGCAGCAAAACTTAATTATGGTGTGAAAAAACAGGTTTTGCCAGCTTAATTGATAAAAGAATAACTATCTGAGGGAAAATTTTGTTCTGAAACAATGTCATAGGTCTAATATTGCTCCCTTTCCTTTACCTACATTTAATTTCCATTCTTTATTTCTTTTAAAAACGCAACCAGATGGTAAGAAAATCTGATGAAGGCTTCTGCTGCAAGAGCATTGGATAAAAAGTGAGTCAATACAAAATGGAGTGGAAAATGAACTCAGGATAGATATATGGCACTAGACTTAACTTAAGGAAATGATACAAGCAGCTATTGGTCTGATAGTAGTGAAGCTACATTTTAAGCAAAGAGGGCATCAAAGGAACAATAAAAAGGACATTTTGGAGCCGTATTTTAAAAACCTGAAACAATGATCTTGAAGCTGCAAAGATGCAACTAGAGAATCTACATTTTCGATTAAAATTTAAAATAGAAAATTAAAAAAAAAAAATTAGTCTTTCACTTCCCTTTTTAGCTTGATAGGAATAACTTGCAGTGGTGTTTGCTAGTTTTTGTTTATTTTTACAAAATTTTGATTACAATGTAAAAGTCTTCAATTTAAAGCCTAAAAGAGTTCACACTAAATAATTAGAGATCTCATCAAGATTCATCATTCAGCGCTTCAGTGCATCCTAAGGCCTCAGTTCTTGAAAACCAAATTTTTTTGCAAACCAATTTCTACCGCCTCAACTTTTTTTGTATTATATTTAAATTTTAAAATTGTTCTTGATCAGTGGCGACAAGCGGCCAATCACAAACCACACGGTTCAGTTTACTTTGAGCAATGAAAGTTACACATTTAAGGTGCAAAAGGGAAATTAAAAATTTAAAAATTCCCTTTCCCGTAGCTTTAAAATAGATGCTGTCATATTAGTCGAACAAATGAGAGTCTTTTCTGATCAAACCTAGAGCCACAAAAAGTAGCGTATACATACAAACATGACATAAAAAAATAGCTAGACCTTATGTTAAAAAAATGATAGAAACCAGAATGGAGACTGCTGAAGCCGAACGAAATTGGAGAGCCCTTTACCATTAATCATAGTTCAAAAAACATTTTACATCACAAACAAACAAAAGAAATTAAAAATCAAACACAAATGATCAGAAAAGACCCAATATAAAAGCTCAAATGGGATAAACATATAGACATGGTAAATACTAAAAATTTGAGTCTTATAAAATAGAATAAAAAATAAAATAAAACAATTGTATATTATTTTATATTTGTGCTCCGGCATGATTATGGCAAATCCAATGATGAGCCTCTGCTTTCAGCTGCAGAAAGAAATTACAAGACAGTGGTTAGAAATATTGGGGTGAATGCGGTTAATGAGAAAGAGAATAGTTTGATGCTAGGATAGATACAAATAAAGAGCTGAGTGTTGAATGCTGATAGTCCCAAGAAAAACTGGGGTTCTTTGAACACGTTTTTAGGAAGTTCTCTTTTTAAAAGGGCCATTTCAATTCCCATGTATTCAAGAGGCAGAATCGATTGCTTTAATCAGTTTCCAGTATCTCTAGAGTTTAAGTTTTCAACCAAAGTTTTTGTACAGCAACTTAATGCAGTAAAAAAGCATTTTATCTTAGGAAGTCCATCTCACTCCAGCGTTCTACTGTGATTGATTCCAAACAAAAAATATTCTAAAAAGCAAGGGCTTTCCACACAAATAAACGGTTTTGACATAAATTAGTCAAAAATTTTTTAAGCCTCCAACAATTTTTAAAAATTTGGGCCCCTCAAAGGGGCTATCTCAAAAATTCCATTGCGCTATTTCTTTTTTGTAGTTGATACATCCATCAAAAGGGCATAAAAGGCTGAGCTAAATGGCGCAGTCTGGAATTCACTATCGTTTTTAGTAACAGAAATCTGGAATACATCTTCTAGTCCAATTTTAACCCTTTTCCTGTTGTACATTTCAATGTACGTCTGAATAACATAAATCTTGTGAAAACATTAAAAACAATTAGTCCAGGCAATGGGCGGAACAAATACCAATCAAAGGTTTTTTTGGGGTTTAATCGCTTCGTCTTAGTGTCGATAATGATCACCTAAAAGTCCTATGCTAAACTCATGGGAGGGGGGAAAGGGCCCCAAAAATGATTTTTTCGATATATATCGAAAACGATGCAAGTTATCGACAAAATTGATACATGTTTTTCGTTTTCTGTTAGCGGCTTGTTGGTGTTGAACTTTGGAAACAGTATCGTTTTCAAATTTACCTCTAAACGTTTCGCTATTGTAGTTGAAGATGGAGTAGCGGTTTACAGTTGGGGTGCAGTAGTACTGTCTAATGTTAAGTTGGATCACGGCAAGACATCCTACGTTCCGATGAATTTGCAGAGTAGAATCCATTGAAAAATGAAAAATTACTCGGTGAGGGTGAGTATAGCTAGCGTCAGAAGTGAAATTCCGTGTCTTTTAGTATTACACGGTTAAGAGAAATACATGGATATAGTTTTCACTGTTGTTTGTGTTAAGGTCAGTTGAGGAGGGCTTCCAGTTGGAATTACCAACATGATCAATCTACTAGCTAGAGGAATGTTAGGTAGATGCTCCAATTTTTGGTCATGTGTGAAAGAACTCTCGTCAGTGACATACACAGGGTGTATCAGAAACATATGTCTTCCTTGTAACCACGCATTCTAGAGGTAAAAATAATACTATTTTTCCTATAAATATGTGTCCGAAAATGCCCTCCTTTTGAGCTACAACCCCCCTAAGTTTTAAAAAAATTGTGGTTTTTTTGGAATATCGACCATGCTTATGAACCGCGAATGTCGTGAAAATCGGTGTCCTGAAGTAATTTTACGTGTAGAATTCATTGATAACCTCAAAAAATTAAGAAAGTAGGTCTGACTGTACTTTTCAGACAATCTTATACCTTCAACGGCACAAATTTCATGGTACAGATTGGAAATTTGGAAAATAGAAACTGAAACCAGATGGGAAAAACTCTAAGAAAGATATTTGGTCCTCTTTGTTTTGGTCAATGCGACGCGTATTAAGCGAGATAAACGCTGCACAAGGTGGAAAAGTCAGCGCTTTTACAATAGCGGGCGGCCCGAAGTAGCAGTGGAGTGGCGGGTTGCATACTTACTGCCGCTCTTCGTGGTAAAAGGTCTGTCTTTTCCACCTTGTGCAGCGATTATCTCGCTTAATACGCTTCGCATTGACCAAAACAAAGAGGACCAAATATCTTTCTTGGAGTTTTTCCCTTCTGATTTCAGTTTTTATTTTCCAAATTTCCAATCCGTAACATAAAATTTGTGCCTTTGAAGGTTTAAGATCGTCTGAAAAGTAAAGTTAGACCTAATTTCTTAGTTTTTCGAGGTCAATAATGGATTCTACGCGGAAAATTACCTCGGGACACCAATTTACATTTCATTTGCTTCATAATTATGGTTGATATTCCAAAAAAACCATACATTTTTTAAAATTTTGGGGGGTTGTAGTTCAAAAGGGGGCATTTTTTGAGACTGTTTATAGGGGAAAAAAGTATTATTTTGACCTCTAGAATACGTGGTTACAAGGATGACCTATGTTTCTGATACATCGTGTATTTTGTTGCCCTCAATATCTTGAATGTAAAAAACGATATCTACCTGTGGTTGCCGGCAAAATTCTCGGTTTCGTATGCCTGTTTTGGTGATGTATCCTCATCAGGGGTCGTGAAGTACATCAGTACTTTCCCGGAAGGACAAAATGATAATTAATCGTTGAAAGGCTAAAAAACGAAATTTTGACTAAAATTACATCAAATTTTTATTATGTTTTGCGTCTTAAGAGTATTTTATTTTTTCAATGCCGAATTTACAAACAGGAGTTTAGATTTTCACAAGGTAAGGGTTGCCATTTTAAAATTTGGCGTTAGGGGCCAAACCCCCCCTTGAGGACACCCTTCAAAAATTTTGGATACGCCAAAAAGAAGGTCTCTAAATTAATAACATCCCCCGAGTTTTATTTTTATTTTTAAGTCTGCAGCCGTTTAGAATTTATTCAGGGGTATCCAGACTTTTGCGTCACCCTGCATTATTTACAGCTTCAAATCATCGCGGCGTGTTACTAATGACTGGTAAGTACGCATTTGCTGGATCCACATCGAATTCAAACTCCGAACACTTCGTAAACAGTAAGACATGGAGATTATCATAAAAAACTTCCATGGTATTAATCTAAATCACGCCGAACTATGACTGTTGTTGGCTGTTCTGGAAGTCCCAGCTGATTAAGATTCTCTTTCGTCCGATTATTTTTTCTTGTGTGAGTTCTTCGCATCAGCGTTGACGAAAAACGCGCCTTTGCTTTCTACTTTACACGTTTTCATGCGCTTCTTCAAAGTTAATGAGGGGAACAGCACGCAAGCGCGTGTACCATTGATAACGAACTGATATTAGTAATCCCTTCATCTATAAACATGGCATCTCCAATACAAATATTGTAATCAGCTAAATTGCACCCAACTGTTTCTGGCGTTTGTTGTTCCGAAAGTTCCAGCTGAGTAAGTCTCCTCCGCCAGGGTTAATTTTTCCTGCGCGAGTTCTTCATCATCAGCGGCAAGTTTAATTATCAATGTATGAGCTTTGGACTGGATGTAACACCGGCAAGTTCAGTTTTAAATGTATGAGCTTTGGACTGGATGTAACACCGGCAAGTTTAATTTTAAATGCAAGAGCTTTGGACTGGATAGGTTACGATGAATATATTTAAACACAACCCCAGTCAAATGAAGTAGGGCAATCTTTTTCAGTAATCGGCATAACCTCCTGCATCAGATTGGGTGAACGATAATGGATCGCGCGACATTCTTCGTCGGTGCACCGTTGTGTAAGGACATCTGATTTCACATCGAACTCCAAATATACTTTATTGCTCTTGTGGCACCTATTTATGTTGTTACAAAAAGTCTGTCCGACTGCGAAGATTTGAAAAATTCGGTTGTCACGTGTTGCAAAGTGTCAGATGTCAGCGGGAGCTAACACATGGCATACGCGAAGATATGCCACCGGACCTATACTCTTCTTTAAACTCACTTAGAGATCCATAATTCCTTTCTGCCGGTTGTTGCCTCGCCGGGATGATTGGAGAACTTTTTTGAAGCAAATCCCGATACTGGGTACCTAGATTATAGCCTTCCACGCAGATAAGAGATCGCTGGATGGTTCGTAGCAACGGAAAGGTGATTTCAAAATTAAAGGGCAGCAAAACACGATCATTTGGAGCCTTGTGGTTGAATGGGAGACGAAATGTTGTTTTGCGTTGTAACACTGCGTATCGATAACGCACTTCGTCCCTTGCCGGTAAAAGTACATCTGAGGATTAACAGACCTCAGATGGTCAACCAGGCGAAGGACGAAGTGCTTCTGGTCGCCCATATTTGCAAAAATTGTCGTCGGATAAATTACATGAAAAGACACTTTAGGATGAGAAGAAGCTGAAAAGATAAGAGGATCTGACAGTTCTTGTTCGTAAAAATCAAGATAATAGATTGCAATATCTGAAACGAGCAAGTGGATCGCACTTTCTAACACTGAATGCTCGCTACGATTCCACTCAATATCAAGATAGAACCGTAGCGGCGTTGAATCTGGAATAATCTCGTAGAGATTCGCAACTTCCGTATTTCCGGCTTGATATAACAAAAAGTTTTGCTGGATCTCAGCCGACAATTTCCCTAGATTTTTAGTGTATGTATAAAAAATACGGCCGCTCCGTCCATTTCGCATTGGGGGGAGTTCTATCGCAACCACATAGCATCTTTCGGCTTCTCGAAAAATTTTCATTTCTACTACTTCTTCTACAGTTCGAAGAGTAGTAAAAGGCCCCAATCTGTAAATAATGTAATAAAAAACAAATTTATCTTTTTGAAATACTTGTATTTAGAATTTTTTTATTGCCTCCATCGTTTTTCTCACGAAAAGTTCTGCTAGAATCACTCATTAAATTGAAAATCCCCGTTTCATGAAATTGGCCCATTTTGAAATAAGCTTGATTTAAATTCATCACGATGAACTATCGATCATTACGAAATCAGCTAGATCCTGCCTAGCTAGCCCCACATTAAGAGCAGTCTTTTCTACGCCCTTGATCAAATTCAAGCTTAGGTGGCGAAATACACGCCCAGATGTCAAATTCCGAAAAATCCTCTGAGTCAATGAAAGTAAGACACTTAAGGTAGATGTCCCAATTACCGCCCATGTCCCAATTACCGCCCCCCTATTCATTTATTCTTTAAAATAAGCTCACACTAGCAGGGAAATTCAAGTGAATATGGAATAAGTGTTCTAAATAGGTCGGCTGAACTGGTGAAAAAGTTTGAAGTTGATAGGTGGCAGCACTGTGCCCTAAAAAAATCACGGAAGTGGACACCTGCCGAGCACCACCTGTTTCCGTTCATTTCTTAGCTGTCACGTTAAGAGACAAGTTAAGCAAATCACTCATTTTCTCTTATACGTTACATTGTTTTAATATGTTTGGTTGTTTCAGGGTTTAATTTAATGATTTTTCTGACTGAAAACAAGTTTGTTTTGAAAGGAACCTCAATTTTACTATTTATTTGTGATGGGGCGGGAATCGGGACATCAAAAGTCACTGCTGTCCCATTTACCGCCAGGGGTGGCGGTAACTGGGACATGCGAAAATTCACGATGTCCCAATTATCGCCCCCATGCTTTTTCTTTTTGAATCTTTTGCGTTTTAGATTTTGTATAACGCTCTTACGTTAGAGAAATCATATTTGGAGTAGAGTTGATACATTTTTAGCATTGCATACATCGAAAAAAAGGGATCGTAATCCAATAGGTAGTCGATTTGTTAGTAAAAAATGCTTCCTGTTTCTAGGTTGTTTTATTTGCCGTGGGCCCTAACTCAATATACTTAAAATGTTGGAATAGTTGCTTGCAAATCTATCATTTTACATCATTTGAATCATTTAACGTTCTTTAAATTTTGATGAAGCAACATATTAAACTCTTGAATTGACATTCTATACCTCGGTTTAACATCAAAGAGTGTGTCAAATGAATATTTTCTATTGTTCGCTAAAACAATATTCCAGCTGACTTACCTATCTGTAAAAGTAACAGTCATTGCTGTTGTTGTTAAACAACAGTAAAAGTGTTTTTTGGATACGCTATTTTCGAAGGCGGGGGAGGGGGAGTGGGAAGGGGGGCAACTTAATTTTCTTTTACGGCACACCCCATCTTGTGATACATCGTTTGAAATGACTTTATATTCTAAGACTTTTGGCGTAAGCGACAGCTTGGTAGCGATTTTGGTTTTCGATATATCGAAGGTTAAAGTTCGATATGGATCCATTTTCAAAACATCATTACTTCAATTTGAGGAATCGGAATTTAAAAAACTGGGAGTCTAAAATACTCCAAAAAGCAAGCCCTTTTGAGAAAAAAATAAGGCTGTGACTCAAATTTAGTCAAAATTAGGATTTAGCGCTCTTGAAAATTTTTAACGCTTTTGCCCCCTAGGGAGGCTATCAGAAAAATTCCGCGAGAAGATCCCTATTCTCTGATACAGAACATACCAAAATTAGCATTTGGCGAAAACCTGAGGCCGATATCATTTTCCACATTCGAGATATCGAATTTTGTAAATCGACATTTGACATTCGATATCTCGAATATGAAAAGCGATATGGACCTCCGGTTTGCGCCAAAATGCTCAGTTTATTACGCCTTTTTGATTTATGTATCACTCAATAGGGGTCGTCTCTCGGAATTTTTCTGATAGCCCCCCGTGGGGGCCAAAAACGTTAAAAATGTTTGGGGGCTTTAAAACCAAATTTGGACTAAATTTTTGTTAAAATTGAATTTTTTTCTGAAAAGGGCTTGCTCTTTAGAGTATTTTAGACTCCCTGTTTTTAAAACCGACTTTTCAAAGAGGAGTAATGATTTTTTGAAAATGGGCCCAAATCGAAATTCGACCTTCGATATATCGAAAACGAAAAACGATATCGACCTCCGGTTTGCACCAAAAGTCTTGGAATTTTACCTTCTTTTCGAATATTAAATAAAAAATTGGGGTCCCTATTTGAAGTATTGGATTTAGGGAGGTCCTGCCCCCACTGGGGGCCCCTTAGAGAGGGCCCTCAAATCGGTGACCCCCTTAAAAGACGTCCCCTTCAAAATAATCGAACACGTGTTTCAGCGTTTTTTGAAATTCGGAGCTGCTCGCGAGATATTCGGCCTGGCTCCTTTTTTAATTGACACCCTGTATAATTATTGTTTAGCCGACGTGGTTAGTTCATTTTAAGTCATTTACGTCCTTCTTTGTACTTAATTCCTCCTCAGGATTTAAAATTATATTCAGTAAGGCAAAAATGTTAAGTTCCTCTTTTAAAGTCTAGTGTAAAAATTTAAGTCCTTTTTTAGGTTGCCTTTGACATTACGATTTTTTTTTTGGTTTTCAAAACAAGTACTTGAGCGCCTTCCCACCCTTCTTTTGTAGTCATTTTTATTAGTCGTGTGGACAATTTTGCCTCTAAAGTGAACATTGGTTTTGTTTTCTTTGTTGCCTTTTACTTAATCATTAACTAACATAAAGTTCTATAACTCTTTTTTCATTTGAGTGCATTCAAAATTTGACTGAAGTTGCTAATTTTTATCGGTGGCTTAGCGTGCGATTTGGCAACGTTGCATTTTTCCCATTCAAACCCATGCAGTAGGTCGAATGCGAAGGTGTTCACCGAACACCCAGTATTTCGATCTTTTTCATTAGTTTAAATGGACAAACTGCAATGTTGCGAAATTGCACGCTACGGCACTAAATTGGATCGGTCAATGACTGAAACCTACAAATTTTAGAAAATATTTAACTTAAAGTTACTCAAATTTACTCAATTTTCTTTGTAACTAGTAGTTATACTTCTTAAATATCTGTTATCTTCACTTTCTGTGTCTTAAATCATTATAATTTCATTATTTCCTGACAATAAACACGATAGTTTGAATGAAAAGCCCGTAAAAATATGCAGGGCGGTAATTGGGACAACTGGGGTGGCGGTAATTGGGACAAAGCCACTTTTGGGGGGGCGGTAATTGGGACATGGGTCATTTTTTCGAGTTTTATTAATAATTTTTTTTCCTGATTGATTACGCCAACTTTATATTTTTTTCATAAAACTAGATAGTATTTGAGAGGCCCTAGTGAAAACCGATCATAGATTTGATAAAAATTAACATTTTTACAGGCATTTTACAGCAATTTTTTCTTAAGGGGGGCGGTAATTGGGACATCTACCTTACTTCTCCAAAATCTACAACTGAGAAGGAAAGATTTGGGGTTCGCCCTGAGGTCTTGAAAACCCAAAATTCTCTACTATCATCGACGGGGTTTATTTTTTTTTTTTTTTTGTTTTTTTTTTTTAATTTTTTTTTATAAGAAAGAATGCTTTTTTAAATGACCGGATGATTCACATTGATAACATTGTCTTTGACCAGGTTCCCCGCCCAAACTTGGATTCGAGCCTGCGGGTAGAGATGGTAACACCCGAGGAGGAACTGAAAAAGCTAAATTCTGAGAAGGGACCGTTGCTGGTTGCGCCACGATAGGAGGCGGAGGCATGGAAGGGTAACAATAATTATTCTGGCCGAATAAAGCTTTCTTTCAGCCTCAACATGTTGGAGGTTCTGTGCTTTCACACAGAAGCAGCTCCAATCCATGAAGGTTCGCGGTTTGGTGTCATGGGTCAACAGAGATTTGGCTTCAGGAGACAGATGAGCCTAAACTTGATCCTCAATTTGGAATTCTATGTACGGTAACTTGAGCTGTAGCCGCGGTTTTCTTTACGGAAGCCAAAGTAGACAAGGGCTCGAAAAGTTGTTGGAAACGCTTGAAATAAATAGACCCTAAGCGTTATTTTAACAAATCTGGCTCAAAAGTATTTTAAACCAACGCATGGAAGGTATGAAAACTATAACCCCCTGCCATTGCCTCCCTCACGTACACCAACAACGGACCTAAGGCAAATGGGGCGACTAACTTGTAAAGCATTGAGTCAGAGACCTCCGAATAGCACAACTCGATCACTTTACGGATAAGACTAACTAAATCATGCTCATTAAAACCGTCGGTATGTTTCAAATCCTTGACTATTCTTTCCATTGCCCCCGAAGCAAGATTCCTCCGGATTTTGTTAACTAAGAAGTTATCAGTAGATTGTCCCTGACCATGCATAGATTTTTCGGCTTCACTTTTCTTATCAACCGTACTTTTTTCTGGTCTTGAACATGCTTTACTGTAATGTTTGTTGGTGTCTGAACGATTGCATTAGCAACTTGCTTTTCAGCTTGACCAGTATTCACAGGATGATCACTGACCACTGTAGCGACTAGGGAGAGAAACAGAGGACCACTCAGATTAAAGAGATCTGAGAACTAGAGAGAGAGAGCAAAACACTTACACTTGACCAAAAACTTAATACTTAACTCACCATGAGATCTGAGCTCATAAGAGCATGCTTAGAGATAGGTTATCATTCTAATCCTGGAAGTCAGTCACTCGTGCCTGAAATAGGGGGATTGCCTAAGGCATAACTAAGGACAGCGGGGCGGCGGTACTAAGTCGATAGAAATCATGATTATATCAAAGTAATTCCTGAAAAGACAATGTGATGCGGCGGATAGCGGTTAGGCCTAAAATGAGGTCTACCGTGTGCTGGGACAGCGGATTTTGAGCCAAAGTCGGCGGTTAGAATAGATTTAGCATAGCGGCGAGAGATTAATAAAAGCAAGAAAACATTACCAAAAGGAAGCTAAGTTCTACGATCTACGAGAAGAAAAGCGAGAGAAACCAAATCTATTCCAAAAGCACACAGCGAAGAAGCGAGTAGGCAGGACGAGAGAACAACGGCAAGCAGTCAGTCTACCAGACGCACACACGAGAAGTGAAGAGAGAATCGCGGACCGAGGCCTGCGAAGCGGGGAACGGAAAAACTGGTGCGAACCGGCTGACTCGGCTGTGATTGGTTCGCGTGACGCGGCGTGCGGATTGCCTACTCGCGGCGGGGAGGCGTTTTATACTGTGTGACGTATATGCGGAAACAACCACCAAGTCGCTCGGCAACTTTTTCTACCTGCTCATGAATACCTTGATTTTGGTTGGATGGAACACTCCTGACGTTCGACTCACGACGCGACGGCTAACGGACCCGGAACTGAAACCCACCGAAACATGGGCAAGATCTACAAGGCCTATTTGAGTCAAATGGGGAACCTCGGCCAAATGGTTTTGGAAATCGGCTACTAATTTTTCTATTTCAAGTTATTTAGCCTCCAATGTCATGTTGAGTCCCTGCTTCCTGGTCCGATAGCCCTCGAATTGTGACAGACGCAAACATGGTTGTGCGCATGTTTCAATTGTGCTATGATTTGTAGGGAATCCCCCAGAGCATGATCAGCTCTATACAACGCTCAGGTTTTACTGTGAGAAATGGTTACTGGGTACCACTGCAAAGTTGCGCGTAAACGGGTAGAGAATGAAATATATTTTTAACAAAATGCATCTGAGTATCTCTTTAAGCGCGCTGTGTAGCATCAGAATGTCTCTAGGATTTTTCTTTTTGAAAACTTTACTCTTCCTTTCTCATTGACTGTAGAGGAAATGATGCACATTTTGAGAAACCACTAACTCAGCATTGGTAGTACCTGGCTGATGTGTAGAAGTTCCTTATCTTTCCGAAGGCTACTCTTCTAATCGCAAGCCTGCGGTAAAGCCTTACGCATTTCCGAGGGTGAATGCTGCGAAACAGGAGGACGACCTTTGATAGTCAGTTTTCGGACTCGCGGAGTCCTCCGCGCCTAGATGAATTAAAAATTGTTCTACATCTTCATCAGCAAGTCCCTCTTTCGTCCACTTCATTTTTTGCATGTGCTACATACGGACGCCACATTTCAGGAGAAAATTTTCCGACTGCTTCCAAAAATTGATCCTTGACATTCATTAATTATAGAGTTTGATTATTTTTTAAGACAAATTGTTTCAGCCATCCCCATGCCATTTCTATGGGATTATAATGACAATGGTAGGGCGGTAAACGCGAAACGCGGAAACTTCGGCTGTTTGCCTCTTCATCCAGGACATAGAGGGGTCAGGGAGGTTATTGCTGCGAACCAGTTCAAGAAGCTCAACTTTGAGTAAATCTCCTGAACAAGAAACACCGTGAGCTTGCAGCCACTCAATTATATCAGCTTTCCTCGATGAGCTTGTTGGAGGCTTGTCTTTCTTTGTACTATGGTACGGGGCGTTGTCCATGACGATCGTGCTTTCAGGTGCAATTGAAAGGAGTAAAGTGTCCAGAAACCATCCTTCAAATTTTTGAGAGTCCATTTCTTCATGGTAATCTTTAGTAGACTTGGAGCTGAATACTAGTGGTGGGGCGTCAATCCAGCCTTTAGCTCCACCTGCATGGTAAATTATTAAGCGCTCATCTTTTCCAAGCTGCGGGTTAGGGAAATTTGCTTTGACTGAACCATCTGTGATGCCTTTGGTTGGACATGTATTTTTATTCAGCCACGTTTCGTCCAGGAAAGTTGCATTTTCCCAATCCAAATCCAATCAAATTTACAATTTTAATAAGAAAAGGGAAAATGTGACACACTCGAAAGTTTGTATTGCTCCTACTGGGACTGTAAGTCAATTTGACTTATAATTAGTGTTATTTCTTCCGCGTGTGCCCTGGGACCCCATGACCTAAACTTTCCTAAAGGAGGTAAAACCACCATTAAGGCAAATATAAAAGCTAGGCTTTGCCACCAAGCTAGTCTTCGGTGATTTTAAAGATAAAGTGACACGTGACACTTTTTTCACAAAGGCCTTTTCAAAAATTTCGAAAAAGCTCTCATAACTCAAAAATTGGGGGTTTTGGAAAAAGCTTATGGGAGAAAAAATGTCGGCAATTGCCTCTATTTGAAGAATATAAACTAATTTTTCAATCATTATTGGACACTTTTACGAGAAAACTTGAAGAATGTGTTTGAACCCCCCCCCCAAATGGGCCCCAAAGGGCTGTCGGGCCCTTTTGAAATATCAAAAATGAAAAAATTGGGGTTGATTCCCTATCTTGACTTTTTTGTTTCAAATTATTTGGTCCAGTAGTTTTCGAAAAAAGTGCCTGATCCCGGTGGTCTGGTACATTCTGTATTAATGTAATGATTTCCATCCGATTTTTTTATTCCATCTTCGCTTTCTCGTCTCACTCTAGATTAGATATATCGAAGTAATTATACTTCACTAGGGGGTTTGGCCCCCTGGCCGCTCCGCGGCCCAACCCCGAATGGAGTGGCGCTCCGCGCCACCGCTGAAGGCGCTATGGTACGTACTTCGCGCCGTCTTAATGTTTACATTCTTCAGGCTGCAAAGATAAACTTTCTTGACTCATCTCGTCAGTGAACTCAATTACGTCATAATGTCCTGAGTCTTGATCGCCTGAAAAATGAAGGTGACAAATAATGCTTCCTTCACCGAAACTCTGAGGCGAATTTGAATCTGCACGAAGAACTTTAAATGAGTGGTTGGGAAACAGTTTGCTTAAACAATGCAATTCGGCGTACCCTGCGTATTCACCATTAATAGGCATTAAAATTTAAATCACAATAATCAGACCTGCTATTAATTGGCAGCCCGTAAAATCGATCTCCGACGATAAAATTTTGGTAAAAATTCCATTATTCTAAAAAATTTTTGACAACATTTAGACGCATTCAGTGATGTTGCTCCTAAGTTTTATGCACACAGTATAAGAAACGGCTCTGAATAAACAATTACCATCCCGGGCAATGGGGATGATACTTTGCATTTGCATATTAGTGTGGAAATAGTGATTCAATCATTAACAAAATAATTCAGAAAAAGTTAGAAAATATTGCCATAAAATATCAAAGAGAAACCAACACCATATTAATAAAACACCTAGTTCATATGACCAATTTTTCCACCAATGATAAAGGAGAAGGGTGGAGAGGAGAGTTAGAAATGATAGGGTAGAAACCGGCACCAATTGAAAATAACAAAAAGGATAAAAACCGACACCAGCTATCCAATAGAAACCGAAACAAACATTTTGTAATCTTTGTATACCAAGAAAAAAACAGTAGGAAAAAAGAAGAGCACACTGGCTCTGAAACTCTAAAAAATCACTATACCTACAGATATCACAAATTATGGCGCACCAGCTATCTAATAGAAACCGACACCAACAAATAATCTTTGGATACCACTTAAAAAAAAAAAAAAAAAAAAAAAAAAAAAAAAAAAAAAAAAAAAAAACAGAGGAAAAGAGAAGAGCAACCCGGCTCTAGGAATTTAAAGAAAAACACTTCAGCTATCACAATGACACACAAATCAAATAATCACTGTAAAAATGAGCCAATTAAAAGATAAAGGATAAACTCGGCACCAACTATTTGATGAAAACCGACACCAGCTATTCAATGGAAACCGAAACCAACATTTTATAATCTTTGGATACCACGTAAACAGTAGAAAAAAAGAAGAGCAAAATGGCTCCGAAAATCTAAAAAAACACCACAGATTTCACAAATTATGCTACAAAAATCAACTAATCACTATAAAAATGAGCCCTTACATTGATTCGCATCATAGCATCATGACTGGCAAGCCCGAATTTCAACTCGCCGAACCGCGTCGACTCTGATCGAGTTTACGTGAACGACTGATTTTCAAAAAATTCCAACGGCAAAAGGCATTAGGCAAGCCTTTGTCTTCTCTCGAGCATAGAAGGGTTGAATACATTACGGTACCCCCAAAGAATTGGGGCAGAGAAAGCGGGTCAGTTGCGCAAGGAAAACAAATCTAACGGACTGACCCAACAAACCCCTTGCACAATCAGTAAATGCATCGACTAATGGTGGAGAGAGAATGAAAGAGAATATAGCCTGGTACCTAACGCTGATTCAGTTTTGAAAACGCGAGAGATCTTGATGTGTTTATTTTTACAGAATAAAAATCATTCAATTCTAAAAAACGTTTAAAAATCAAATGCAATATGTGTTGCATTGTTCATTCAAAAATTGAATGTATTTGTAGAGCGGTTTCAGTGGCGGATCTAGGGGTGCGTCTGTGCCCCTCTTTACTCGTATGAACACGCGTGTTAGAAAAGGATAGAGCAAATGTTACGGGCAAATGTCTCGTGACAGGAGGGACAGACAAATCCCTGTATGTGAAAATAGAGAGTGTAAGTCAGTGTGAATGGGTGAGCGCGCGCGCGTGTGCGTGTGCGTGAAAAAGAGAGAGAGAGAGAGAGAGAGAGAGAGAGAGAGAGAGAGAGAGAGAGAGAGAGAGAGAGAGAGAGAGAGAATTGAATTGAATTGAATTGAATTGAATTTATTATACTGACGATAGTAGGACGTTGGCGTTCCTATCTTCCCTATCATCAGTTAAAAAGACACAAATCGTTACAAAAAATGCTAACTTAAATATAAACAGTAAAAATATATGATTACTGTTTAGAAAACTAACAAAGACGAAAACGAAATAATAATAATAAATAATCATAAATAATAATAATAATAAAAGTAGATAATCATAAATAATAAATAAATAATCATGAAAATAAATAATCATAATAACAAATAATAAAAATAAAAACAAATGAATACTAAAAATAAAAGAACACAAGAAAGAAAGTTACAAAAAATGCGGGAAAGTTATCACAGTGGTTTTGGCAAGTCAAATCGATATTACTAGAAAAACCCAACCAAAACCTAAACGAACAAAACGCATTACTAGTCCTTACAGAAGACTAGCAAAACATCCCTGTCAGTCCCAATTCTAACTGTATTTCTCCAACAATATCGATTTCTCCAACAATATCGATTTGACTTGGTTTTTAAATATGTTTAGGCTTGTTTCCTCTCTAAGTCTCTGTGGAAGGCTATTAAAGAGTCGGATGGACGAACAATAAAACGATTTGTTGTAAATAGCGGTCCTGTGGACAGGAAAAACATACCTTGGGCCACCTCTGACTCTATCACCCCCTCTATTTTGACCAACCAGGTGATAATTATCAAACAGTATCATGGGCGATTTGGTTAATGTAAGTTTTTTGAAAGTGGAAACTATTAGATAGTCCCTCCTTTCTGCCTATTGCATAAGTAGTAAGATTTGTTGTATGACAACTCACTAAAAACTCTACCACTAAACTCTCTTGAGTACTTCCATATTCTGTCTTCCCAAGCAACTTTAACAGGAACCCCTTTGTCATCTTCAACTGTTTTTTCCCATTTTAATTCAGTGGCATTATCAAAGTAGAATCTCTTACCATATCTGACATAATGAGTCCAAGAACTCAGTGAAGAAATTTGACAATGGTATTTGTGCAAATCAGCTAGAGTACAGTCGTAATAAATTTGGAGCTGATCAATAAGGGTGACAAGAGTCATACCAGTATATCTGAGAGATTGTAATGACAGAAAGTCCAATATACCCTTTTCCTGACTAGTTATAGGAAAGTAATGATAGCGCAGGATAAATTGGAGTTGGAGAGTATTCTTTAAAATCTCCACGGTTGGTCGGTTAGAAAGAGTTATAAGGCACTTTTCTAATACGTCTGTTTGATCAAAAGTTGGGCATGATTGATCACTCTGGGAGTATAAATCAGAGATTGTAGAAGAAAGAATCTCTAATTTGGCTAAAATGCTTGAGACTGTTCTTTTCTCGGATCTCAATAAGAGGCAAGCTAAGGCAGGACCCCAAACATTTATAGAATCTTTATAGATGTCTTGCTTCCACTTATCTAATAACTCCAATTCTTTAGTGTCTTTCCATTTCTCTTCCGGAAGTGTGTCATTTTCTTCATCTGCTTCTATAATTCCCAAAACTGGACTTGTCAATGGTGCAACAGGAGACTGTATAAAGTTAGCTTGTTGACAGATTTTAGTTTTGCTGTCATCAGGGCAGAGAAGATGAGAAGCCAAATGAACTGCATACAGGAGGGTTTTTGGTGGTTTTTCTCTTTCAAGAAACAATTTTAGCATCTTATAAGTCATGCTCTCCAAAGTTTTTCCTGCTGCCTCAGCATGCACAGTTCCTACCTTTATACTTTCCCAGAAATTTTGAAAATTGTAATCTTCTGTTTCAGAAGCAGTAGTAACTAGTCTTACATCTCTAGTACTTTCTAAGAGCTGTTCATATCTCTTGTTGGCACTTTCATCTTCTTCACCTGAATCAATTCCAGGTTCTACATTTTCACTCTTTTCAGAGAGAGAGAGAGAGAGAGAGAGAGAGAGAGAGAGAGAGAGAGAGAGAGAGAGAGAGAGAGAGAGAGAGAGAGAGAGAGAGAGAGAGAGAGAGAGAGAGAAGGGGAGAGAGGGGAGAGAGAGAGAGAGAGAGAGAGAGAGAGAGGGGGGGGGGAGGGAGGGGGGGAGGGGAGAGGGAGAGAGAAATGGAGAGAGAGAGAGAGAGAGAGGGGGGGGAGGCAGATGATGATGATGATGATGAACCGTTTTTATTGAAGAAAAAAAAGAACTAATGCTAATAACATAAGTAAAACAAAAAAAATCATACAGTTTTCAGGCAAAGTTTAAGCTCTTGGCCTATTCTACCACTTAAACCTAAAAACAGTAAGAAGATAAGAGTAAATAAAATAAATAAATAAATAAATAAATAAATAAATAAATAAATAAATAAATAAATAAAAATAGATAAATAAATACACGATCAGACAAATAAGCAAATGTAAACAAGATTTAAAAAAAAGAGAAAAAAAAATACAATATAAATGTATAACTGATAATAATAAATAATATAACATAATATAATACCTCACAGCGATAATAGAGAAAAGAAAACCAAAAAAGAAATTACAATAGAAAAACAGTAAAAACTACAACAGAAGCTTGAAAAGAGAACAGAAATAATAACACTAATTAAGAGAGAAAAAATAAAATACTAAATAATAGATAAGAATAATGAAAAAAAAGATAAGAAGTCTCGCCAAAAAATCCCACCATAGATCCGAAAGAGCGTTAGACTCACCTCCTAGTCAAAAAATTGTCGCGGGAAACAAGGTAAAATCTGGTGAATTCCCCAAACTCAATAGTCTCAGGTTTTAGCGCAGAGGAGATACTATTATCCATCCTTATCATGTAAGGATAACTCTCTGCAGGCCACTCGGTACCTACCACCTCTTTGTATTCCATCCATAACGGCAGAGTAATCCTACCGTTACTCTGCTTTATTTTATGCAGCAGAGACGAACTGTTTAAATACTTCAGCATCGCCCTATAACTAAGAGGAACGATGGTATTTCGAGGGATATTAGTGGTATTGCTCGAGACTATCCCCATCTTACGCCGTTGGTTATACTTTAGATTGTCGATAAGTTCGACACTAGATAATTGTTGAACTACATTACGAGTAAAACCAAAATGCTCAGGATACCTCATAACAGCTTTAGAGGCGTGGAAATATCCATTTGCTTCAAAGTCATCAAACTCGGGAACTAGAGCGTCTATACGGTCGAGATCCAGCATCCTAGAAAAATCGTTGCTGAGCGCTGTCTTCATGATTTGCCTAGCAAATTGGTTTGATAGAGAATTATCTACAACCAACGAGATTAGAGGACTTTTCCCAATCTCATCACACCTATCGTCTCTTTGGACACGAGCACGAGTTAGAGAGATTAGAGAAAACAACCTCTGCAATTCAGAAGAGACAGCGCTTTCTATTCGAGGTTGGTGGACTAAGAGGTCACTAGGAAAGAATTCTGAGGGCATTTGTCGGAAAAACATGAGTGCAGAGACTAGATCGATCGTCATGATCTGTCTCATTTCCTTACCTTCATCGGGAAGGCCCAAGTCGGTAGCCTCAATTTCTGAGATTCTATCGAATGGAATCCTAAATCCAGTTTCCCCCGTACGACGAATGTGTTCGTTCAACATGCTCAATGACACTTTATAGTTTAGATGAAGCTTATGAATGATGGAGATCATCTGTTCTACAACGTTGGAATTTGTCAGCTTTTTGTATCTAAGAGATGTTAAAGCATTCCTGATCCGGACCAGTATCGCAGGATCATTTATGAATGAATTGCTAGAGCAACTGCTGAGCGGAGTATATGTGGTGATCCCGGCGTAACACGGGAGATGTGTAACCCCGTCGTAAAGCGGGTCGGGAATAACGAACAGACCGGTAGAGTCCGTATTAATCCATCCATCTCCAGGGACGTTGGAATCGCCAATGACTCGTTGCCAAGCAGTGACAGCTGTGGGAGAAATAGTAGTATTGTGGACTAGGGTAAAAGACATGTCAACTGTGACTCCAAGATAAACGAGTAAATCAATGATATAGGTATTAATTAACTCTTCAGAGTCTCGAGTTAAATTTCGGCAGTTGTCCGATGTCGAGAACAACATCTTACAACATAATGCAGAAAACCCTCTAAGCGCCTCATTACTTTCTGTATCATTTCTGATCCTCACCATAACTTGACTAGGCATACACATAGCCATTATTATTTTCTTAAAATCAGAAAGATTCGTATCCCTTACATTCATGTATAAAACTGGCGATAACGCTTCCGCTCTATTCTGGCTCAATCTAATATCTCTAGCGAGAGCTGCGACGTCGATAGACGCAAACTCAACGCTGGGAACAACGAACGTAGAACAATAAAGTAATGCTTATCGCATTCAGACGTGGCAATACGCTCATAAATCGCGTCAGACTACGTGCGTGTGCGGACCGCACGAGGATAATGTTCTGGTCAGTGCTCTCGAAGTACACAGGGAAATCTGAACGAAGACGTTTCCTTGCTGTAAACTTCGCCAACCACTCCACTATATCGGCGCTCCCACCATAGATGTGATTTTGAGTCGCAGACATCAGGGGTCTGAGAAAAGGCGGACATACAATCTTGACTTCATCAAAGCGTTGCGACACTTTGACAGGTTCGGAAGCTGGACGTAATAATTCGATACCAGCAACCGTCACGTCGGTTTCGCACTTCAGAAGAGTTGGATCAAACCCTAAGTCCTCGAGGGGAATGTACCTTCTCCCATCCATCGGTTCTCGCGCGTAGAGACGATAGATAACATATGAGTCTTTCGACAGTTTTTCTACACAATGTCTCCATCGCACTAACCACTCCCGATACGTCTTAAAAGGCGTAGTGGCATGGGCGAGACGCGTTTCAACTAAGCACCAGCCGTTGATTACATCATATGAGAAGAATTTCACAGGGTCAACGGATTCAACTATTCTTGGCAGCTCGATCTGAGCGTGGCTTAACGGTTTAAGGTCCACTTCTGGGTCTGATTGTAACCGTGTGTTCATGTCTAAATTTACATTTAGCATTTGAACCAAATCGGCGATCGTTACCAGCTTCGGAGCCTCCATCGTTATCGCGCCTATCGTAAGAGCGTTTTTGTTAGGCGGGATTCGTGAACTATCGCACAATGTCTGTGTGCGAACGTCACCTGAAGCACCGCTAACGCCGAAAGGTTGTGTATCATCATTGATCCTGGCAGGCTGGGGAATAGGAGACGTATTGGCTAGGGGAACCGGTGGCGAGGTTTGTACATTCGGGGTCGTCGTATCGGAATTCTTCGTTTCCGGCTTCGAAGAAGCATGATCATCAGTCTCAGCTTTACTGCTAGGAGTAGGATGTGACGTCGATTCGTTAGAACTAACGTCCTTATCATCCACCTTCTTACCCTGACGGTCTACTTTCTTAGATTCAGACTGTTTCACCATTTTGACCACAGGGATTTGTCGCCGTACACTGGTCTGCGTATTCTTGTCAGCTCCAGTGATTAAGCGTGTTAGCTGTCATAGCTATTTTAACATAGCAGAAAGGGAGGGAGAGGCAGAAAAGGAGGGAGGGACGCACCAGGAGAAGAAACTCCGGATTTAAAGAAATCTTATGATTGCTCTGACTTTCCGATCCATTGAATCATAAGATTTCTACAAACCCAGAGTTTCCTCTTCTAGTGGGTCACTGTTCAAAACAAGATCATTTTTTTCTTTTTCGTGGAGAGATCGGATCCGAAATTACCAATTGTTGAAATTGCTTGCCGATAAAATCGGTACACGAAACATAGCTGTGGCCATTCCCTATGTGTACTGTGTAGGTCAGTTTAGGCACTGACTAACGGAAGGAAAAAAAAAATACAGGGTGTTGCTAAAACTTATGTCATCCTTTCTACCACGTGTTCTTGAGGTCAAAATAAGACTTTTTTCCCCCCTATAAACATGTGTCAGTAAATGCCCCCCTTTTGAGCTACAGCCCCCCAAAGTTTTGAAAAAATGTTGGTTTTTTTGGAATACCGGCCATAATTATGAACCAAATGTCATGAAAATGGTTGTCCCGAGGTAGTTAGACGTGTAGAATCCATTGATGACCTCGAGAAATTCAGAAATGAGGTCTGACTGTACTTTGCAGGCAATCATATACCTTCAACGACACAAATATTATGTTACGGATTTTTGAAAAATGAAAAATGAATAATCAGATGAAAAAAACTATTTAAAATATATTTGGTCCTCTTTGTTTTGGTCGACACGACGCGTATTAAGCGAGATAATCGCTGCACAAGGTGGAAAAGTCAGCGCTTTTACTGTTGTGGGCGGCCCGTAGAAGCAGCGGAGTGGCGGTTTGCATACTTCCTACCGCTTTTTGTGGTAAAAGCGCTGACTTTTTTACCTTGTGCAGCGATTATCTCGCTTATTACGCGTCGTACCGACCAAAACAAAGAGGACCAAATATCTAAGAGTTTTCAGGCGTGCGACGTAGTCGACGTAGAGCACCTGTTTACGAGCATTTAGAACAATTCACGAGGGAGTAATGACAATTTTTCAATTTGTTTTTCGGAAACTTTGCAACACTGTAACTCGAAAAGACTACAATTTCGGACCCATATTTATAAGAAAAAAAAAAAATTTTTTTACCTCTAGAACACGCCCTGAAAATCAATGTTTATAGTTTTGTTACACCCTGTATACTTTTAGCGTAAATTCATCAATTTTTGCCACAAACTGTTGATATTTTGGTCAGTGCAGTCGGCTTTGATATCCACGGTTCGAACTACCTAATCGACCCTATAATCATCTTGAAGATACATGAACTTAGCTTTAAGAAGAGCCTCTTTTTGTGACCCATCCGCCACTGTCAGTGGTCTGTTTCGGTGTAAATTCCTAATTCCATGCCTACTGCTTGATATTTTAAGGAACTGACGTGCTCTGAAATATTCGGACCTTTGTCGATGCGCTTTCATTTCTGATTATACAAACAAACCCGGTGCGATGCGATGCGATGTGGGGCTCTGATCATCAAGGCATCAACCATCTGGTTGTAAACGAAATGGTCTGTTGATGTAGGCAGAAGACTCTTAATACGACTGCGGCTGGCTGGAAGAGCTTTATAGTTAGGTTGAAGCCCTTTGAACAGTCAGTGTGCTTGCGGTTCGAAAGCGCCTACGCTTTGCAGACCAGCAGCCCCACACACACACTCACACTCTCACCCAAACTAGACATCTGATTCATCGTTTTATTCCTCACTTTTATCTCGCCATGTCCAATCAGTCATGATCCTATAGTTTGCGCCGCGCAAATCCTCTTATTCCAAACCGGATTCGCGATTATTTTAAACTCGATCTTTTACCGAAATTTTTTTCTCCTCTGTTTTCTAATCATCTGTATCTGTTCGCATCAAATTTTTTGGGTTTTTTTTTTCGCGTTTTTTTTTACGTTTTGCCCATCGTCAGTCAGTGCTTTGAATATCCCCTCGTGTCCCTTCGTGACGAGCGAGTTAACCTGATTAATCCTACCAATTGGTCTTAGCTAGTGCGGTTTCTTTTTCGTGTTTTTCCTTTGGTGTTTTCCCAGTGCTCGGGTTTCTCAGTGGTTTCCAATAATTGTGTTCTCTTTTTTCCCCCTTAGTTAAGTGATTGAAGTGTAGTTTTTTTGTTTTCTGGTGTGAGGAAGCAAATGCATTGGATTAACGGTACGACATCACAGTTTTTCTCTCTTTCAAGTCTATTCCTTGATTTCTTTCTTCAATTATTGTTTTCTCAACGGATCAAAAGACGCCATAATTTTTTTGGCACCTCTACCCTAACGATTTGTTTCTTTTAGCATCAATTCTAACGTATCGAATTACTCGGTGGCGAAGTTACTAGAACTTCCATCCCTCCTCGTAATCGAGCGCATGGGGATTTAGGGGGGGGGGGGGGACAAACTATAACGCGTCAAGAGGTTTGAACCAGAGGAGGGTAGGGGCAGGGGCGTTGATAAATAAAAACAATGCGAGCCTGTTGTCTTCAACTGTACTTTGTCCTCAAGAAAATCAAAAACTGAAATCCCAGCCGAGGAACGTCAAAAAACCGATGGATTGTTTTTGAAAATTGTTTGGCTCGAGGTCAACTTGTTAAAAAAATCAACTAAATATCACCGCGTGCCTTCGCCAGGTGAGGGTTGGGGAAGATATTGGTGGTGGTCACAAGCCAATTTTGGTCTGGGGGAGGGGGCAGAAATCAGGAGGTCCTGCCTCTTCTTATCCTCTCCACTGCCATGCCATAGCTTTGAAAAAAAATATTAGTAACGGGGAAGAAGTGCCTTCAAGAAGGCACGAATGCCACATTTTTCTCTTATACTTACGCTCATAACTCCCTTTTTTTTTATTTCTTTGAAGTTTTACCATCGGAATTCACAGACTAAAAAAAAAACTCCTTGAGATGGCCTTACAGCTTGAGAATTCCGTGAGATTTTTCCACTGAAACTGAGTGGTTTGTAACTGTGTATTAAGAAGGAGGAAAGAAAAAGAGCATCAAGGAATGAAACGTTTTGGAGGCACTTTTTCAAGGTATTTATCGTTACTATCGTTAGCTACTTTGGAAATGTTCCTCCAAAACGTTTCATTTCTTGACGATCTTCTTTTCTTCCTTCAAGCCCCCCCCCCCCCCCCCGCCGCTCTTCCCTATGCGTATAGTTTTAATGGAAAAATCTCAAGGAATTCTCAAGCCAAGGCCATTTCAAAGAGGGTTTTTTGTTGATTGTCTGAAAACCATCGTTTTACACCATCGTTGGTATTACCAATGCAACGGGGGAGACTGTGCTTGAAAGGTGAGTTGAACTAACTTTCGAACTAAGTTGGGTAAACGGAAGTGTAATCAATTACGCGATTTCTCGCAGTAATCGGTAATCATCAAACCTTTGGATGGTAAATACCTACTCGTAATCAAAAGTAGTCTTCGCAGCTGAAAAGTAAACTTGAAGGTCATTTCGATCAGATCTAATTCTTCTGCAACTAATAATATGTTGGATGAATTGAAAAAAAAAATCAAGCCTATTTCTGTGAAAACGACAATGGGGCTCTTGCAAACTTTTGCTATATGCAAATATACAGGGTGTCAATTAATAAAGGAGCTAGGCCGAATATATCGAGAACGGCTCCAAATTTCGAAAAACGCTGAAACACGTGTTCGATTATGTTGAAGGGGTCACCGATTTGGAGGCCCTCTCTGGGGGGCCTCCAGGGGGGTAGGACCTCCCTAAATCCAATACTTCAAATGAGGACCCCAATTTTTTATTTGATATTCGAAAAGAAGGTAAAATTCTAAGACTTTTGGTGCAAACCGAAGGTTGATATCGTTTTTCGTTTTCGATATATCGAAGGTCAAAGTTCGATTTGGGCCCATTTTCAAAAAATCACTACTCTTCGTTGAAAAGTCGGTATCTAAAAAACGGCTAAGACTTAATCACACTGTTTTTCAGTCATGTTATGATCCTATTCTAGACTGGATCTTCGTGGTCTCTGAAACTTAGAGATTTTGCAACGGCAAATTTTTTTCAATGTCAGCAATCAGAACGGTGTATAGAAAGATTTGCTCACGGAGATACCAAGATCAAGGCTCATTCACTTTCACTGGCACCATTTATTATTAGATATTGACACGATAATACTCTATCTGCAAGATTTTCTAGAATCCGAAAAGCATTTTCTATAGAATTCAAAAAACAATCTATATTTAGATCTTTCAGTCAACGCTTCATATTGGACCCTCAAACAAACTGAAAGTTGGGTGTTTTTGCAGATTGATGGTTCGCACCATCCACCATCAGTGACTCTATAGTGGCCCGCAAATCTTTGATGGTCATCGATGCGGTCTGAGACCATTATCACCATCTTCTATCACGACAAGTAGCGCACCGAGAGTTTCTTCATCTCTCTCTTTTCTCCATCAAGAAACGTATGCTAGACAAGGATGGGCAAGGGGATAAAACCCCCTCCTTCTGTCCTTTTCCTACTTATACACTCAAATGGCAAATGAGAGAGATGGAAGAGATCCTGGTTGCGCCAGTGCAACAAGAGTTTCTTCATCTCTCTCTTTTCTCCATCAAGAAACGTATGCTAGACAAGGATGGACAAGGGGATAAAACCCCCTCCTTCTGTCCTTTTCCTACTCATACACTCAAATGGCAAATGAGAGAGATGGAAGATATCCTGGTGGATGGTTCAAGTCAGTCATCCAATGCCTGAATGGGGCAGTTGCAAGGGTCTGAATTGTTGTGTTTTTTATAAAGAAAGTGATAGTACTTGATGAGCTGAGAACAATGGTGGCTTTGGTTTTTTCCCAAGTGTTTTGGTTTCGGAGATACACACGTGTAAAGTTGTAAAAAAAAATCGTGTATGTAGTAACGTCACTACGCGGAATTCTCATTTAAAACAATGTATTTTGGGCCAAAATCTCATCTTCGAAACAATGAGACTTAATTAGAAACCAAAGGCATTTTTGTTCTTAGCTCATCAAGTGCTTTTATTTTCTTTATAAAAAACACAACATTTCAGACCCTTGGAACTGCCCTATTTGAGACAGTTTGGTCCAATTCGAGCGTATAAAGAGCGTTTTTCGAGTCCTCCGTTTCCGTTCGGTGTCATCCATAGGCGGATGCAGCAATTTGGCAACCGTGAATTCATCCAATTTGAATGTATGAGAAACAATCGATTCTTGAGAGGGCTATGGCCCTTCTACCAATCGATTGTTTCTCATGAATTCAAATGGGAATAATACACAGTTGCCAGATTGCTGCATCCGCCTTTGGTGCCATCGATCATCTCTCGGGAAAAGAGCAAGTCTGTGGTCCAGCGAGGGTGAGATCAATAATGATTCTGATTCGCCTCGATGAAAATAGCGCCCACGGAGTTTCCATCTAGTTTGTCTGCTTTTTCCGTTGTGTTTGCCGATTTTACTTTTGTGACCGTATATGGCCGCGTCTGTAATAGACTCGGATTATTATTATTCTCTTGCAGACGTCAAGTCTCGAGAATTCTACACCCAGGGTTACTCAAACTCATCGATGTTGTAAATGATCATGCCATGCCAACAAGCTGATAATTTTTTTATTATTATTATTTTTGTGACGGATCGGAGGCTTGTTTGTTGTTTACGAATATGCGCCCATGGGTGGATACAGGGAATTGTCTTTCTCTCTCTCCCTCCATTTGAATTTATGTGTTAGAAAATGACAGCAGAGGGGGCCATCATGTGACTTTGGTCCCCTCTTCTGTCCTTCTCCAACGCACGTTTTCAAATGGGAGGAGAGAGAGAAAAACAATGGAGCTGTTGCAAACTTTTGCTACAGGCTTATTAATAGTTGATTATGGGGTAATACCCTGTAAAAATATCGATTAGCGCACTAAAAAATCACGAAATCCACTCCTAAACTCACAAAATGCTTTTAAATGCGAGACCGTAATGGCGGCCGAGGCCGCGGTTTTCTTATGGCAATTGTATGCTTCTTCTTCTTCTTGTGTGGTGTTGCGAGAACGCCTCGTGTAGATGGCGCTGATTGAAGATAGGGAACCCCGATGAAAACCGCGGCCCCGGCCGCCATTACGGTCTCGCGTTTAAAAGCATTTTGTGAGTTTAGGAGTGGATTTCGTGATTTTTTAGAGCGCCAATCGTTATTTTTACTGGGTATTACCCCGTTATCAACTAATAAGAAGCCCGTAGCAAAAGTTTGCAACAGCTCCATTCCCTTAATCCGCCCATGTATGCGCCACAGTAAGTTTTTCTTCTGATAAAATCAAAGCTTTAGCGCTGCCAAATTCTGAGAGAGGTGTCATTTGATTGGGCAGTATGATGGCCAATTAGAGATTCCAATTCTCCTTTGAAAGAATCGACCCGATTCAAAATCGGCCTTGTAGAATCAATTCTTGAGAAAATAAAATCTTCCGATTCTTTATCTTGAATGCGGTGTATTGAATCGTCACGGCTTGACGATCTTTTCTGAATCGGGTCCGACCCGTATTCCCGCCGATTCACCAGAATCGCCTCGTGATGATATACGATATCCTTTCCTTACTCTTTCAGTCGATTCCCGACGACTCTCTTTCAAACAATTCTATTTTCCTTCACTCAAACTTGGTTTTTTCGATTTAACCCTCTAAAGACCAGGTTAGTTCACATGAGCGTACTTTTCCGTTCATATAAAGAGGGTGTAGTTAACTGTTCGTACTCGGGGGAGTTGAAACTGCCTATATGACGGATTGAAGGCGCAAGACGAAAACTCATCTTGTTATACTTCATCGAGATTGTGTTTATTCGGAATCATGCTATCGGAACAATGTGAAATAGACTAGAGGAGAAAAACGAATATACTCGGGCTTGGTCCGTTAGGGGTTAATTAGGATGCATTGTAATTTTCAGACGTGAATTTGAAAGAAATTTAGATCTTTGAGAAAAATAAATAGGATAAGTCATGACCCGCGAAATTCCGATTCAGTGCCTAAAAATTCTATTCGATCCAAGAATTGGAAGTAACCGCCGAAGGTCAATTATTTTGCTTTTCATTTGCAAAATCGTGTTTGGCTCTCTGTTGCTTTCCTTCAGGATAATGCTTACTTGCTGTGATCGGTATTATATTTTAATTTTATGCTTCATTCGCGAAAGTCAGCGCTTTTACTATGGCCGGGCGGCTCCAAGAAGCAGTGTTGCGGTGTGAAGGATTTCATGCTTATACTGACGCTCACCATGGTAAAAATGCTGACTTTTCCTTTTGGCGCAGCCATTACCTTGCTTAAAACGAGTCGTATCGAAAACATGCGCGAGACCAAACATCTTTTCAAAAGTTTTTACCATCTGATTTTAGTATTTGTTTTTTAAATTTCCAATCCGTAACATAAAATCCACGCCGTTAAAAGTGCAAGCTTGTCTGAAAAGTAAAATCAGACTCAATTTCTGATTTTCTCGAGTTTATTAATGGATTCTACAAGTAAAATTACCGCTAGTCGCCAATTTTCATGACATTTGGTTCATAATGGTGCTCCTTTTTTCAAAAAAAAAAAAAATGCCATTTTTTAAAACTTTAGGGAGCTGTTGCTCCAACAGGGGGCATTTTTGGACCCAAAAATGCCCCTTTGCCCGCTTAGTGTTTATTTACGCTAGTTAATCCAGGGACACCATGTAGTTCGTGAAGGTTTTAAGGAAATTCTAAGACTGTGGCCGTATTCGAATAGTAGCACCAGAAGTTTCTGGTGAAAATACTTGATTCTCCTAAGTTGACAGTTTGACACACAGAAAAAAAAAATTATACCAGAATCCCAACGATACGTAAGGGAGGTGGTGCTGTTACCAGAATCCTACTGTTTGTAAGTATGTGTACAACCGACGAATTAAAGATTGCCTCGAGATTTTCGCGGCTAAGTTTCGCTTTCAAGGTTCCAGTTCGGCCAATCTTCACACCTTGCGGGCGAGGTAGGCGTAGGAGAGCCGTTGCAGATCAGTCTCACACTCACACGTATAACTGCGACAGTTATGGTCTTTTAGAGTCCGTTGATGTGATTATTGTACATCGATCCAACATTGCGGCACAATGTCTGCTCTGCCATCAACACGGAACTGGACTATCATGTATTTATCGACCATTATGCTGAAAAAGAGGGTGATAAAAGACAAATAATGATAGTTGATACATTTTTTTGAAAAGCAAAGTAAAGAGTACAGAGTGTACGAGACCACTCGGATAGGGCATTATTCTCGGAAACTAAAGAACCAAATGATTTGAAACGGAAAAGGCAGTTAAGGAAGTGACTCATTTTTTTTTTTTTTTTTTTTTTTCATTTTTTCAAACGTCCCCGACAGTCTCGGGGAGGGGGGGGGGTCTATTTGGGGAGGTTCAGAAAGAGTGTTTGAATCGTATAGCGTTCAGGGCTGCCGTTTTGCGTATAATCAATGCTATTCTACAATGCACCGATGATGCCACCGGTTGAGAAAAGATTACACAGTTCAGTTCAGTGCATGACTGTATTAAACTAAAGTACTCTCGCTTCTGTAATCTTTTCTCAACCGGTGGAGTCGTCGATGACTTTAAAAAACTTGCGGATATTTTGAGTAATCAACGGAGTTTCCACCGACTAAGGAAAGATTACAGATCAGAGTATTTTCGTGCATTACAGTCATGAACTGAAATGAAGTGTGTAATCTTTTCTCAACCGGTGGAATCATCGGTGAATAGATAAATAGCATTGATTATACGCAAAACGGCAGCCCTGATAGCGTTAGTTGTGGGTTGGATAGTAGTTGACTTCGTACACGCTTGTACCGAATGTACCGTTTTAGTCTACCTTAAAAAATGAAGGCACTCTCATGAAAGTAAAACGGTTTCCCGGTCGGATTGCAGGATCTGCCGGCAGGAGTATTTGAATTGGATACTTGGATCTCTGGGGTCGACATTATGTGGTCAACGTATGACCGCTCTCCACCTATCCCCCTTTCAGATCGGACCACATGCATGGCCCGGGTTCTATCAAAACTGGTTTGTTCTATGATGTCGTTCATGGACCAATAAATGTTCGGTACAGACGGTCCCCGAAAGACGTTGGATGGTGAGCGTTTACGTGTGCTTTTAAATGGCAGTAGGTGCTCACCAATCATCTGGAGGCTGGACCGTCTGTAGTACCAAACATTCATTGGTCCCATATCTCTCTCTATTTCTCTTTTCCCCTCCTCATTTTCTTTCTTCTTTTTTCCTATAACGGCCGGTGGGCCAGTCACCTCCCCCTCGCACCCGATCCTAGGTGCTTACAGGTCTTTGTTTTTGCTACCTCTAGTCAGGGGAAAATAGCCAAAAAAGGGGGGTAACCCGGAACAAATTGCTTTAGAAGCTTTTATGGCTGAAAGTTGTCTATTAGTACGTCCTAAACAACATATCGAAAGTTTACCAAAGATTGCCTTCCGGTAGGGGAGGGAAAAGCCCATTTTTCTGCCAAAAAATCTTAAATTTTCCTGTTTTTTTTGACAGTTTTTTTTGCAAATTGGGCGTAAATGGCGCGTCAAATCTCAAAATTGCTGAGGACTAATTTAAAAGAGCATCAAATTTCCTATAAAATGAGTTAACATACTTTAAAATGCTGTTGTTAAGATCAAAACATAGTTGAAGAAGAACCATGTAATAACTGCAGGGTAAAATATAAGGTGTTAGACAACAATGATGTCCTGCAGTCTAATGCAGGCTGATTATTGAACGATAGTATCGTAATGCTGTCGATTCGATAATCTAGTACGTGTTATTCTTATGAATGGTGTCATTCCGATAGTTTTTATTTCGATAGAAACCCTCCCAACTCTACGGAAGTTCTCCGATGGCTCAGGACTCATCGGCGAATTTCCACAGAGCTGGGAGGGTTTCTATCGGAATGACACCACCCATAAGAATAACACGTACTCTATTATCGAATCGACAGCATCACGATACGATTGTTCATAATCAGCCTGCTGCACTTTTAAGTCAGCTTGTAGGCGGCGTTTTCGTTTTGTCATTATACTTTGCCGTCGTGTTGTGTCTTGTGTCTGTGATGATCAAACCTTGACCTCGGACACGCCAAAATTGGTGCGAAACAATTTGACATCGTTGTAAATTAGCGGGTCTGGATTTTTTTCTTTAGTTTTTTATTTTAATTTTAATGCGTGGTTTAGCTGTAAATCGATTTCCGTTGTCCAAATTCGACAACTGTTCGCAACTTGTCTGTGCGTTTGACTCATCGAGGCCGGCAACAGATTTCTGACGTCGAACCGACTGTGTTTATATTAAAAGCCACCCAGAAGCTTTACTGGAATCTTTTACCAAACTCGTAGAAAGCTTATTCCTCTGAAACAACTTGAAAAAACTGGGTGTTTGGTGTTTCTAAACTAAAACTAATTTCACTTTGGAAAGAACGACTTAATATTTTTCAACCTGTCGCGAAAGAAGGTTATTTTTCATCCGTCTCTACAAATTGTAGTCTGGCTGGACCTCCGCAAGGCTTCGCCCCAAAGCCCTCTCCTTCTCAGTTTGGTAGTTGGTCGGATGAACTAAATGAGCACCTAGTTGGCCACTAGGAACGCACTAACTGTTCGTCCATTCGGCCATTCGTTTTCGGTTTTTTTTTTTTGTGAACAAGGAAATGCAGTTTACAAATTCATTACAAACAGATGGTTCAAGGTTTTAAGAGGGTTTTTTTCCCCCTTCAGATTGCCGTAGAATTTCTGCGCCCTTTTCATTGACCGTGCCTTCGTTTTTTTATTCTTCTTTCCAGCCAGGGTGGATTTGTTCGCTCGGTGGCCGCGTTTGGCGCTGGATCGTCTAGTGGCGACGCTTTTGTGTAGCCATAGTCCTTTTTTCTTGAGCTTTTTCACGATGAAGCTTGACTCTAGTTCTCTGTAGTTGCTTTTGTAACTTTGTAATCAGTTTTTCTTGTTCTTCTATTTTCCTGTACGCCTTTCTTTGATCTTTTCTTATCTTTCCTCTTCTTGCTCTGGTTTGGACGGAAAGAAGAACACGGTCATCTTCAATGTCGCTGTCGCTTTCGCTTTCAGGAGAAGTATTGCTCATATGTAGCGCTTTTCAACAGTTTTTCGATTGCTCGCGCCACAGTTTTCTTTTCGCTCTTTGCTCTCTTGGTGGCAGCTGTTGAGCGCCTTTTATGGTTTTATTATCTTTCTTTTTTTGGTACTTTTCTCTTTCCTTCCTAGGTCTTTCTTTTTGTTTTTCTTCACTCGTATTTTGAAGGTATTTCTCATTTCTAGCATTTCCTTTTTCTCTCTGATTTACATACTTTCTTGGCTCATTTCGAACCGTTTTCAAATATTTCGAGGAAATTTTAGTCCGCTGTTTTATTTTGGTCTCTTTAACTATATCTTCGATGGACGTGGATGTGGCCGTAGATTAACCTTAATTCCAGCTTCAACAGCATGTTTGGCATTGGAATCAGTACCGACACATCTCTCGTCGTTTTCTTTGTTCTTCTGATTAGATACTTTTTTTTTTTTTTTTTTTTTTTTTTTTCTTCTTCTTTTTAATCTTTCGATTTTTTACTTATTTTCCGTGTATTTTTTTCTGGCGTGAGCATTTTTTTCTTCCCTCCTCCTAGCCTGAGCTTCCTCTGTTCTTCTGAGTCCCTCTTTTCGACTCTTCCTTAATTTCTCTATATGCTCTTTTAATTTCTCGCTATTTATTTTTACTGACTACTGAAATCAGAAAGAAAAAAAAATCAACCCAAAAAATGGAATTCAGTCCTTTTTTATTAATGACAAATTATTGTCAGTTAAACTGTGTACTATACAGGGTGTTGAAAAACTGTTCCTGAATATTTCAGAGGCGGATTCTACATGTCAAAATAAGACTTTTTTTCCCTATAATTATGGGTCCGAAATTGCAGTCTTTTCGAGTTACAGTGTTGCAAAGTTTCCGAAAAACAAATTGAAAAATTTGTTCCCGAATATTTCAGAGGCGGATTCTACATGTCAAAATAAGACTTTTTTTCCCTATAAATATGGGTCCGAAATTGCAGTCTTTTCGAGTTACAGTGTTGCAAAGTTTCCGAAAAACAAATTGAAAAATTTTCATAACTCCCTCGTGAATTTTTCTTAATGCTCGTAAATAAGTACTCTGGTGTAGTTTTAGGCATTCTTGCCGATTTTTGCCGTGAAAATGCTGTATGCAAAAATTTGAGGGAGGTTATGGGGGTTTTTCCTGATTTTTCTCAATTTTTTTGGCCAAATAATGTGAAAACATGCTTTCGGATTCATTGAACCCAAAAACGATTAGTATTACTCAAAAGTTCGTAAAAAAGTATGCATTTTTAGTCCTTACAAGTTTTTCCAATACGTAAATCATTTCCGAGAAAATCGTCCCTACAGTTGGAGAAGTCGGCCAAGAATTGACAGAATCAAAGAAAAGGCGATTTTTGGCCGACCTCTGCAACTTCAGGGACGATTTTCTCGGAAATGGTTTACGAATTGGAAAAACTTCTAAGGAGTAAAATTGCATACTTTTTTACGAAATTTTGAGTAATATTAATCGTTTTTGGGTTCAATGAATCTGAAAGCATGTTTTCACATTATTTGGCCAAAAAAAGTGAGAAAAATCAAGAAAAACCCCCATAACCCCCCTCAAATTTTTGCATACAGCATTTTCACGGCAAAAATCGGCAAGAACGCCTAAAACCACACCAGAGTACCTATTTACGAGCATTAAGAAAAATTCATGAGGGAGTTATGACAATTTTCAATTTGTTTTTTGGAAACTTTTCAACACTGTAACTCGAAAAGACTGCAATTTCGGACCCATGTTTATAGGGAAAAACAGTTTTATTTTGACCTATAGAATCCGCCCCTGAAATATTCGGGAACAGTTTTTCAACACCCTGTATAAGCCACCTCACCTAGGAATCTCCCCCCTTCCTAAATAATCTTTGGAGCTTTGAAAAGTGAGAGAATATGTGGACAATTGAAATGATTTACGAGTAATTATGATTTTTCGTAGTTCTGCCAATTTTTGTTTCTAGCCTTTAAGTAAAAAGCTTTCACTTAAAAAAGTCAATTATTAAAAAATTACGTGTTTCTAAATAATAATTACTTCATCTACGTGCAGGAATCAGTTTTCAACCATCATCTTTCTGACGTCGCTAATGTAGTCAGTCTGGTGACGGCATATCAGTTACTGCAGCGACGTCACCAGACTGACATTTGCCGATTTCGAATTTTTCCCGCCAATTTATGGTAGCAAAACAAAACAAACAATTGAGGTTATGTTAAGAGAACACCTAAAACTTTCGAAAAAAAAAAAAAATACTCAAGTACACATTTTGCAACACGTTTTGATTCGAAACAGCGTCACCAGAATGACTATGAATAAGTGTGACACTCAAAAAATCATTAAACAAAGTGAAATCATGCCTAAAGTAAAAGACAAATGATGACTTACCGAGCATGTGCTGAATAGGTAAACACTTCCACTTCAAGTAACTCGCTGATGAGCACAACAGTGCTACCTGCGGGGTGGCCACGAAGGAAAGTGCACAGCGTCACTAGAAATTTTTGGGGTTTTTAAAATTTTTTTTTTTTTTTAAATTTAAAAAAAAAAAAAAATTTTTTTTAAAAAAAGGAAAAAAAAGGGGTTTTTTTGGGGGTTTTTTTTTTTCCAAAAAGGGGAAAAATTTAAAAAAAAAAAAAATTTTTTTTTTAAAAAATTTTAAAAAAAAAAAGGGGTTAAAAAAAAGATTTTTCCCCTTTTAAAAAAAAAAAAAAAAAAATTTTTTTTTTAAATTTTAAAAAAACCCCCCCCCAAAAAAAAATTTTTTTGGTTAAAAAACCCCGGGAAATTTGGAAATTTTTTTTTTTAAAACCCCCACCCCCCCCCTTTTAAAATTTTTTTTTAAAAAAAAAGGGGGTTTTTTGGGGCCTTTTAAAAAAGGAAAAGGGGGGTTTTTTTTTTTTTTTTCCCCCCCCAAAAAACCCCCCAAAAAAAAAATTTTTTTAAAAAAAGGGGGAAAAATTTTAAAAATTAAAATTTCAAAAAATTTTTTTCCCTTTTTCCTTTTTTTTTTTTTTAAAAAAAGGTTTCCAAAAGGGTTTTAAAAAGGTTTTTTTTTTTTCCCCCTTTTTTCCAAAAAAATTTTGGGGTTAAAAAATTTTGGGGAAAAAAAAAACCCAAGTTTTTTAAAATTTTTTTTTCCCCCCAAAAGGGGAAAAAAAAAAAAAAATTTTAAAAAAAAAAAAAATTTTTAAAAAAAAAAAAAAAAAACCCTTTTTAAATTTTTTTCCCCCCCCCCTTTTGGAAAAGGTGCCCCCCCAAAAAAAAAAGGGAAAAAAACCCAAATAAAAAAAAAAAAATTTGGGGAAAAAAAAATTTTAAAAACCCTTTTTTTTTGGGGGGGCCCGGGGGTTTTTGGGAACGGGCTGAAAAAAAGGGGTTTTTTTCCAAAAAAAAAAAATTCCCCTTTCCTTAAAAAATTTTTTTTTAAAAAATTTTTTTTTGGGAAAAAAAACCCTTTTTTTTTAAAAATTTTTTCCCCCCCAAAAAAACCGGAAAAAAACTTTTGATTTAAAACGGGGAAAAATTTTTTTTTTGGGGCCCCCCCTTTTTTGGGGAAAAATTTTTTTTTCCCCCAAAAACCCCAAATAAAAAATTTTATTGGGAACCCAAATTTTTTTTTCCCCCCAAAAAAAAGGGGGGGGGGAAAAAAGGGGGGGAAAAAATTTTTTTTGGGGGGGGGAAAAAGGAAAGGGGGGGGGGGAAAAATGGGGGGGGAAAAAAAAGGGGGAAAAAAAAAAAAAGGGGGGGGGAGGGGAGAGAAAAGGGGAGAGAAAAAAAAAAGAGAGAGAGAGAGGGGAGAGAGAGAGAGAGAAAAGAGGGGGAGAAAAAAAAAAAAGGGGGGGGGGGGGGGGGGGGGGGGGGGGGGGGGGGGGGGAGGGAGAGGGGGGGGGGGGGGGAGGGAGGGGGGGAAGAGGGGGGGGAAAGGGGGGGGGGGGGAGTGAGTAAAAAAAAGGGGGGGGGGGGGAAAAAAAAAAGGGGGGGGGGGGGGGGGGGGGGGGGGAAGGGGGGGGGGGGAAAAAAAAAAAAAAGGGGGGGGGTTTTTTTTTAAAAAAAAATTTTTTTGTGTGCATATCGCATTTTATCAAAATAAAATAATAGTATTTTTAATGCGACAGAGACAGGGAGAAAGTAATAAAAATTTTAAAAAAATCAAAAGAACATTAAACTATTAAATCTGACAAAAAATAATGTAAGTACCTATATCATCTATGTATAGGTTTCACATTCTGACAACCTCATCCGCAATTAAGTGTCTCAAAGAATGTAAGCAAATCTTTGACCCTTTTACCATTTCAATGTTGCGACTTACATGTCGATGACATGAACTTGTTCTGGGCCGTCCTTTTTATGAGCAAGTGCTTCAGTAGGGCCTCAGTGCCACCCACGGCCCCAAACCCAAACTTATGACAGGCCCCTTTCTCCATCCCCGAGTCAACCCGTTGTTGCACGTTGCTGCGTTGCCTAACTGCGTTGCGATTTGCGAAGTCACATAACGTTGTATAACAGAGCGTTCCAAAAATTCCCGACAGTTGGCAACGCTGATTACTAGACCTAATTGAAACCAGGCCGACATCCACCAGCAACACCAACGTTCACGCCACTATGAAATTGGCACCAATACTCACTTCCCACCCAAATTATTCAATTGTTTACTCGCAAGAATCGAAAAGCTATCTTCATTGCGTTTGTCAAAGCATGAGGAATCAAAATTTATTTTGCGTTGCAAGGCTAGTAAAAAAATTTTGAGATGTACTATAGCTTGCAAATGAAAGAAATCGGCACAAAGACCCACTATGCGCTAGATACTCCTCTGCCCTGGTTTCCCCCCCCCCCCCCACTTAGAACTTTTTATATACTATTTTTTGGGTGGCAGATTCATGATGGGTAGTTTCTGAAGATCGTGGAAACAAACACGATAGTTAATTGTTTGAATGTAATGCAATGTGCTGATCCAACAACGCCAGTAATTGCTCTTCCAAAGTATCGTTCTAAGAAATTACGCAAAAGTTTAATTGTTGCCGTAAACACTTTAATCACAGACACATTTTTTGTCTACGTGATCAGTCAAGACTGACACATTGAATTTACGACGCAAATCGTATCCAACGTGAAAGATACAGGCTGAATAGTCTCCAGTTGCAGCGGTAGCATCAGAAAGTGACTCTTCATCGGCTGTTTTTGCATACGGAAGAAAACAGGAAAACCGCTTTGGTAGTACTGAAAAAACCCTTTGATAGAAAAAAAAGGCCCAGCAGACTTTAGTAGAGCTAACCAAGGTTTTGTGCGTCTACTGAAAGAGATTTTGCTGGGTGCATGAACCGCAGATTTGGTAGGCCCAATTAAAGTTTTTTTCTGGGGTTATTTTTTTACCATTGATTTTTTCAGCACTACCAAAGTGATTTTTTTCTGTGCATTTTACCCCTTTGTTAGCCCAATCCAGGGGTAGCAAATCCCTGTGTCGCCTTCTATGCTCTCGATTCTTTATTTCAGTTTATCCGCCTTTTGTATTAGTTCTGCTAACATTTCCATTGATACCGTTACCGTCACTCATTATTATTTCCTCATCCGGAGTCGTTTTTTCCGACGCACTCTGGTCCGAAATCGTCGGAAAGTGGCCAAAAATCAGGGAGTCAATTTCTCATCAATCTATCATTTATACAGTTTTAAGGCCAATTTTAATTACAGAAAATACTTGAAGCAAGTAATTAAGGTGCTTCTATTGCAAACTCCCGAAATTTTTAATCCGATAGATGGCGTTACTTGTCGCTGGCTCCGAAAATAGCCGGTTTTTGACGGTTTTTGGCTGTTTTCTCTGAACAGACGAATATTCGACAGAAAATCGGACTGTCAGCACCTGCTTAATTTTTTGCTTGATTTTTTGAGCCATAAACGGGCCAAATTGGTTCTAAAATAAAGGCGAAACTCTGCAAAGAAAAAATCAAGTGTAATTTGGAGTTGTATCAGCAAAGATTACAGGTTTCGGTTTCACCCGTAATCTTTGCTGATACAACCCCAAATAATTACACATGATTTTTTCTTTGCATAGTTTCGCCTTTATTCTAGAACCAATTTGGCCCGTTTATGGCTCAAAAAATCAAGCAAAAAATTAAGCAGGTGCTGACAGTCCGATTTTTTGTCTCTTATTCGTCTGTTCAGAGGAAACAGCCGAAAACCGTCAAAAAACGGCTATTTTTGGAGCCAGCGACAAGTAACGCCATCTATCGGATTAAAATTTTCGGGAGTTTGCCATAGAATCACCTTAAAACCTACAAGTGTCACTGGAAAGTAAAACTTGAAAGATCGGTAACCATGATTTTTGATGACTTTTTTCACTGATTTTCGGATTTTTGTCCTCCTTTAGCCGATCTCACAATCAGACCCTAGAGCGCCGGGCCTATTCCCTTTTCTCTTCCATGGTGATCCTGATCCATCTCTTACACTGAGAGAAATCATTTCTTTGAAAGCAAGGAAACACGTTTACTTGTGACAGTTTTCCTTGCGCGGAAAAAACGTTCTGTCGCATGAAGGAGAATCACTATGTCACAATAATGAGGAATCTTTTGCTTGTAGCAGCAGACATTTGTCTTGGGTGAAAGGAATAGTTTAGTCATTATTTCACTGTGCAGTTTGTTAAACACAAACGAAATACACCTTGGATTAAAAAAAGAATTCTCTCAGTGCATGACGCTTTCCTAGCCGTTTAAAGTGGCTTATATTTTAAGCTGTGTGTGTGCTTTGATTTAACAGAACTATTGCTGAGGAGAGAGATTCTGCTTTCTTCAGATAGGTAAGTTTTCACGGCGGATCTGTTAGCATTTCCCAAGCTGAAGAGCAGTCTGCTATGACAACCGGTATACGATACAAAACTGTCTTGCTTCTGATGCACCAACATTATGGTGTTCATTTAGAAGTGAGGAGCTAACTCACACTTCATCTTATAGTAGCGAGAGCAATTTCTTTCAGCACATGAAGCCGAATGTAGGTACACGATTACTCAGAATGTTTTGAGTATAGTACGAGGTACTAGGCATAGTAAATAAAAATTTTAAAAA